>CAEGAD010060482.1:0-184045 GCA_903067055.1 Poeciliopsis paucimaculata
ACTTTGTGTTTTTATGTTTGTATGATGTAAAGCACTTTGAAATGCCTTGCTGCTGAAATGTGCTATACAAATAAAATTTGATTTGATTTGATTTTGATAATATAATGATGAAGGCATATTACAAGTTTGTCCTCTCAAAGACTAATGAACTTTTATTTTGTAAAGAACACTGAAACTGGAAGATATTTCAAATAGTCAAAATGAAACAACAAACAACCAAAAACAAATAAAATTGAAATAATAACACACAACCGTAACTATAAATAAATGAATTATGTCTCTGTAAGCAAAATTGCCATCGAAAAACTACCATTAATCGCAGTGGAAATTATTGAGATCATTATAATTTATCATGTGAATCGCTTTTTGCAACTGCCTTAGTTGTAAGTTGTATTTTTATGAATGTTGTTGTTTTTGAATCGCTGAAAGGTTAATAAAAATTAAAAAAATTAATTATTTAAATGTATTTTACTTGTTTGAACAAGTAAGTCGACTGAAGACTTCAGGATTACACATGTAAAGTTCCCAACCTAAAGGATCTAATTTGACATACTACAGCGACATCTGCTGGACGGAATAATCCCAGCAGCCGGTAAAAGGAAATTCAATCATCTACTTGATGAGGTTCACCTGCGCGGACAGGAAAGAAAAAGTTTGACTGAAACGGAGAAGTTTTCTTTGTCTTGGTTATTTTTTTCTTACTCGAATAAAAAGTTTTACAGTGAAGGTAAAGGTAGTAAAATGCCTAAAAGGAACAGCTTGAACTTTCCAAGCACGCTGCTGGTGTTCCTGTTGACATTTGGGAAGCTTTGGGAAGCACAGGTTGGTGAAGGAGACTTTCCTCCGAAAGCTGCTGATTCTGCTGTAACTCTTCGTGTTACTGTATTTACACGACTGTCTGTTATCTGCAGGGGAACACAGAGGGAGTCAACAGGCTCCCAGGTGAGAATGCGTTTGTTTTTTTTCTTTTACAACAAGTTCTTGAACGTTTGAGTTTAGTAATTAGCTTCTATAGTAAAAAACATAAGGTGGATAATTATCTGGTATAAAAATATAGCATTTAAAAAAAAAAAAAAAAAAAAAATGCAATAAAGCTTCCTGTTTTATTTAAAGCGGGTTTTATTGTTGTAAAAATCCAACCGGACTGTTAATTTCTATAACAGATGGCATGTGGCATAAACCAATGATCTGGTAATATACATAAAGTAAAATCTGAATTCTCAAAGATTTTCACAATAAATTTGATGTCCCGTGATGTCGGAACGAACGAATTGTATGAACCATAAGGCATTAAATTCGTACCACCTAACAAAATCTTTGGCTCCTGACGATATTTTTGTTTTTAGCTACGTTTTAAAAATGTGAAATTACATCTACTATAGTAAGCTGTGGTGTCTTGGTTGCTTTCCATCTCAAACCATAGATCTGGTGTAAGCCTGTTGCAATTAGTCAATTAATTGCATAATGAATTAAAATGAACTTGATAATTTCAATTTTGTTTAGAGACATCATAATCCATTTTATTTATGGTTTTTGTTATGTATAATTTTTATTTTCATTTTAGTTATTTTGGTTGTCATAATAGTTAAAATATCTCCCAGTTCCAGTATTCTTTACAAAACTGTAGTTTATTGGTCTTTGAGAAAGGAAGTTTTGGTATCAAAACTGTCACTTTACTAAATAATGGCAAAGTCATTTTATGCCAAAAGTGATTTATTTTTTGTTTCTTATTTTTTGGCTATAAAAAGGTAGTGATTTATTTATTTTTGTTTTTCCCATTTATTTTTCCCAAAATTATTTTCTGTTTAAAAAAAAAAAAAAAAAAATTTTTTTTTTTTGTTTTTTTTTTTTCCCCCCAAGTGCACTTTTGTGACAATTATTGAAAAAGACAGTCTCAAAACAACGTCATTGCATTTTATCATCCAGTGACAGACCTACATATGTGACAATAATATGCATTGTCGCATATACATATTATGTAAAATGTTACAAAAGCATGAACATTTTGTAAGGGTCTGAGCGTTAATGCATGGTTGGTTTTCTGTTCAGATGACCCTAACGGGGACAGCAGAGCTTTCTTCGCCCTGCGGAGCTGCCACCAGCTGTTGAACAGCGACACCGGCGAGTTTTTCTCCCCAGACTATTTGTGCTCCAACCCTCCTCTGTGGTGCAACTGGACCATTCAGGTGGATCCGGGAAAGAGGATTCATCTCCGCCTGGAGGACTTGACCCCTGAAGAGGCCTGCCCACTGAAACAGGACCAGATCCATGTGGATGAGCCTGGCGCCCAGTCAGGGGGCCACAAAGTGCTGCAGAAGTGCTGGCAGGAAACCAAGTACACGTCGTCCTCCAACACTCTGTATGTGGTGCTCCTGATCGGCGGCTGGCCTGACCCTCCTTACCGAGGTTTTTATGGTCACTACCAAGCATTTGGACCGCTGGTGGTTTACAACCCGCAGGAAGGCTCAACAGGAAGAAGCAAGGAGTCAGAACGTTCTCCTGGACTGAGTGAATTTGACCAGTTAATGAACAACATGGAGCTGGAAAACGATGATCTGGCGTATGACGATTACAATCAGCAGTTAGCGATGGCTAGGCTGCCCTGGGTGCAACTAGGTGGAGACAGAGGTGCAGAGGTGAGTGTTTCTCTCACACATCCATGCTTTTTCACACAAATCCAATGAAAAAGCAATGAAACATGTTAGGATTATGTCAGTAATGACATTGTAAGATATCGCGCACTTTCATGTCAAGTTGTAGACAACCTTTTAGCAACAAAACCGTTCAAAGTACTTTTATTTCACAAAAATATAACATAGGAGCCAATTATGAAACAAGCAATAAGCATTACGTTTAATGTTTAAACTGACTGGGTTTCAGTTTAGATTTAAAGGAGCTCAGTGATTCAACTGTTTTGCAGTTTTCTTTAAGTTTATTCCAGACTTGTGGTGCATAGAAGCTGAATGGAGCTTCTCCATGTTTGGGTGTGGAGATGCAGAGCAGAACCAGACCTGAGCGATCTGGAGGGTTGATGCAATGTATGTTGGTGTTATGCTGTTAAGTGATTTATAAACTATCAGCAGTATTTTAAAGTCTATTCTCTGAGCGACAGGGAGCCAGTGTTGGGACTTTAGCACTGGGTGATGTGCTCTAACTTCCTGGTTTAAGTCAGAACGCCAGCAGCAGCGTTCTGGACCAGCTGAATCTGTTTGATATTTTTTTTAGTCTTTTAGGCAGACCTTTGAAGACACAGTTGCAGTAATCAATGCAACTACAGAAAAACACATGGATGAGTTTTTCTAGCTCTTGCTGATACTTTAGTCCTTTAATTTTGGAAATATTCTTCAGGTAATAGACGGCCGATTTTTGTAATTGGGACCCAAATGGAAGTATATTGCAGCTTTCAGGCCGATTGCTGATTACGCATCTCTAAGTCTGACCTGCAGATTCTGACTTTGTCTGAACTGTTGCTGAATGTAGCAAGAAAGCTGCTGAGTTGGTGAAAGTGAGGTGACCATTAACTGCAGACATGACCTTGTGGGCTGACCTGTCGCTCAAACTTCTCTCGCAAAAATGGACAGTGGCTGATTTTTAGACCTTGGCCGACGTAGATAAAATTAATGGATAAGGTCAGCTTCATGTGTAAGTATCGCCCTCCAAAAATCTCCCAGAATCAAGGAAATCAGGGCCAAATTATTGGTGCACCGCTAGCAAACAGTGAATTAATGGGTCCCCTTTAAATGTATTGTTTTCCATCTTAATTTGTATAGTCAATAACCGAGAAGTATTAATATTCTTGCAAGCCTTTTATTTTTTAAGTCCCACAGTTGAAGACACAAAATAATTTTGATAAGCTCAAAGCTCTATATTTAAATATTGTAGAGTTTTGCTAAAGTCTACAACATTATATGCTGTAAGAAGAGAAGCCAGAACAACTGGAATAAAAATGTTTCTGGTTGTTTTAAATTTTTATGTCCATAGTATACATCTTTAAAGCTGAAATCTTATCCCCTATCAGGCAGTTAAAACCCTCTATCCATCACTGAAGAACCACTCCCATGTCTACCAGTCTGTGTCTGCACCCACGGCACCCACGGCACCGACGTCCACCCAGAGGATGTTCCGGTCAGGAAGAGGAGCCACTCGCAGCCTTTCCAGCCAGGCCGACTCGGCCGGTCGCTCTGTAATCCCGCCACCACAGCAGCGTGATGAACTCAAACCTGGCAACAACACTCCAATAGCAAGAAAAAGGAAAACGGTGGAAACTGTGTCTGCAGATGAGGGCGGCCTGAATGGTCAGGTCTCTCCTGATGGTTTGGAAGAAGTTGCAGACGACAGACTGCGTGTCAATCAGGCGTCAGACCAACAATTATCTTCTTCTTCTGATGACACAGAAACCCAGGATACGGACCACAAGCATCATCACCCTAAAATGGTGGAACCCCAGTCTGAACACGAAGGGAACTGTGAGTTGATTCTGCAGATCTTTGGTTTACGCTTGCTTGCTCACATGTGATGTTGATGCATGCTTTTTTTGTATAAATAACCTTAATTTCCCTTTCAATAGAACCGAAAAGGTCCTGAAGCAGTTCTAAACCAAGAAATCAAATAGATTTTCTGCAGCTATAAATGATTTTAGCAGCACTATTACTTCCATAAATCTTACGTATTTTGGGATTTGATATAAGAATACGATAGAATAGAAATGGTTCACACCAAATAAAATGTTGTACTCCATCCATGGGATGTGCAACTAAGTAGGATGGTGTTTTTTCTTACATTGTGCATGTGTTTTGAACTCTAAAAAACATAAGACTGCTTACAATATGATGTATTGATAGCACAGAATCAAAAGTAAAAACGGGTCTGTTGTGACATTTCAGATACATTTTAGATGAGCTACCTTGGAGATTTGTGGTGTTGAGTGAATTCTTAACCATAGAAACTGCTTTTACTTGTTTAATTTATCTCTGTACTTTTTCCACCTCTGCACACGAAACAAAAAGATTTGGTCTTTAAAACAAAGAATCCAGAATGTCTCCTCGAATGCTCCTGGTTTCATTTTTCTACTTGACTGCTTTCAGGAGTTACTGATGAGTACAGAGGGGGAGAGAGAGCTGGGATTTAAAGTTAGACAATGCATCCTAATGTCAATGTGACTATAAGGTTTGGAGGTCTTAAGTTACAGTACAAAAGAACAAACTGAATGTTCTTTAATCTGATGTTTTTCTTCTGTGCGACTCACAGCAAACATGAAAAATAAATCGGAGAGTCCACATCTGCCTGGTGGTGAGTAGAACTTAAAGTAAAAAATAGCAAATTAAAAATTTGTTGTTCACAAATAATTTTTTTCTAGGATCCTTTGACGGCGTTTTAGAACCATTGTCAAATTTAAAAAAAAGTAAATTGTGCATTTCTGCTCAAAACCCCTGAAATTTTTAGATTAATCTCAGGAATGTTCTACAAAAAAAAAAACCTTAGAAATGTGAGTTTCGAGTAAAAAATTTTTCTAGGAAATTTCTGAGAATAATCTCAATCTTTTCTATGTACTATTACTCCTTCTGTAGGACTCTGCTGCGTTCCAAGTAAAAGTAGCTTCTCGGATGCATTTTGGTTGCAGTGTTTTGGGTCTCTTGGCAGATCACCTGTTTGAAGTGGCTGTTGAGGTGAATTTCAGTCACGATTTGGAGGATTCCTGGGACAGTCTGGCTCAGCTGCTGCTGCTGTCAGTAAAGACTTTGGTATGTCATTTCAAAAGAGAAAACTTTATGATCTAAACACAAGAAACGGGATTTGAAACGATATGAAACAAGCTCACTTACCTTTTGTGTTTCTGCAGATCACCAAACAGCTGGAAGCTCTTCACACACGACTTTCCCTCTCCTCAAAAAGAATTAAGAGGTTTGGTCACAACGGCCGGTTAGGCTACGTTCACACAGCATGTTTTGATGCTCAATTCTGATTTTACTTTTCTCTTTTTGCTGAAATCCATTTTTTTTTAAAAATCTTATTTTTTTGGTGGTATTCATAATTAATGAACTAATTAAACCCGACAGCAATCTGACTTCCTTGTCAACGGTTTACAACACCAACGCAACTTGCATGCGAGTGACATCAAGAACGTTGATGTCACACAACAGCGTGCTATTTATGGACGTTTTAAAGCTTGGCCAACAACGGGAGCCAACAGTATTGTGACAAGGTCATAAGCTAATAATAAAAAGAAAGCACAACTATCAGCAACTTGACATCAACTTCTCTAGAGAAATTTGTCTGAATGCATAGTCAGAACTATGAGTGGTGGGATTTTGATGTGATGCACTTCTGCTGAACAAACTTCATTTGTAACTTTCAGAATTGTTTTCAGCCATTGTTTACGTTTGGCTTTAGCTAGTCTGTCTGCTGCAATATTATGATTCGTGTTTCACATCAGTGATATAAAAGCCTGTTAAAATACGACATGACTGTTCAGACTGCAGACACGTTGAAAACAATTGGATTTGTATTTGATTTTTGGGGGTGAAAGGACTGGAATTGGGGCAGTCAGGTTGTGGTGAAAAAGTTGGATAGTAGGTCACAGGGGGGGCAAAAAAAGCTGATTTGAGTCACAATTGCCTGCCTTGTGAATGTCGGTCAAGATGTTGTTTCTTTTTGGAAACAGAAAATCAAAAGTCCAGTGAAATAAAGAATGAAAACTGTTTCACGGTGATCCTGTGTGCAGGCTGAATGCAGGAGGGCTCTACATCCTTTGGCTGCAGATCAGTCAAGGGCCTGGAGGCGTGCAGATCCACAGGGCCGTCCACTCAGCCATGCAGGGGCTCCTCGCCACAGGCGTCACCCTGAGAGTCAACCACAGGAGCGCTGTCATCATGTCTGTGTCCACGGCAGGTATCACGTCGGGGTTTCATTGAATCTCTGACATGGACTGGGTTTAGATGCTATGAAGATGCTGAACAGATCAAAAACAAATGTGAGGATATTGACTAATTTTCCACTAAAGTTTCTGAAAACTGATGAATCTTTTTGTAGTAAAAGAAGAGCTTAATGCAGAAAAGGATGAAAATAGAGATGTTATTTGTGTAATCAGTGGCCAGCCGTGTGCGTTTCTTTCAGATGTGAATGAATGTGGGTCCCAGTTGATTCAGTGTGACGCTAATGCAGACTGTGTGAACCACTTTGGCACATACGCCTGCCGCTGCAGAGCAGGCTTTAGGGATGAGTCCCGTCTGGGATCCGGGGGAACCACCTGCATGGAAGCGCAGCCGGCAGGTACGGCCGCTGCACAGCCTCGTTTAACGTTTTGAAACCACGACTACAGTTTTTATCAGTTTACATGAGTCTGTGATGATGGAGCTATCATTAATTTAACCACAAGGAAACCCAAGTTATTATTCTGGCTTTGGATCAAAGGGCCTTCCTGATGAAGGGATTTTGCTGCCATCAGAGATGGCATCAAAATTTCATCATGAACTTTAAGAAGAAAAAGTTGAGGTATTGTGCAAAAAACTGCCTAAAAAATGAAAAATATGCAAACTCTGTCTCCTATAAACGATTCAGCAAAGAAAACCTTATTGGATTGCGACCCAACAGGCCTGGTGTCAAGAAGCACATTGAACATTTTATTGGATGTATTTCCTATTAATATTGATCGCATGTCTATCGTTAAATGTAATATTGAGTTATTGGGCCGCTCTAGCGGTGACTAACTTGAGTCAAAACAAATGTTATGTCCAGAATTGTTGTTCCATTAACTTATTGATAGTTTATTTTGTCTTTATCAAATAATACTGAGACATTTAAAGGGGCAGCGTTATGTTTTCTAGCCACTTATACCATTTTATAGTGCAGTCAAAAAACTCACCTTCAGTTGTTAGAAAAATGCTGTAAATATGACTTTAGATAATGTGACCTCATAATTTAGCACCTTGAAAAAGGGCCTGTCTCTTTAAGAAACTCCTGCTCATTTTGAAACTCCACCTTCAGGAAGTCATCACAACATCCTTCTATTAACCCTGTAACAATGTTTTTACCAGCGTTACACTGAGAAGTACCTCATGTAAAGAGTTTAGCAGGTGCACAGTTTCACCAGGTGTTTGCTAAATGCTGCTGGCTAGTCTCAAGGAGCTGAGTGGGAGAGTCACAGGGGAAGCTTGGTAGTTTTGGAAACTGCAGCTCTGAGGAGGAACTGTGTCTCGAAGGCGTTTTGCACAGCGGAATGGTTGTGATGGACATTAAAGGATTTCCCAAACATGCATGAAAGAATCAATTCAACACTTCAGGTATGTTTTTGACGAGGGAATAACATGACATGACGTAAAGTTAGTTTTTTTTTTTTTTTTTACATAATTCTGCCCCTTAAAGTGTATGAAAACATAAGTCATTAAACCAGACATGAAACATTTCTCCTTGATTGTAGCTATGTTTACCATAAACATTTCTGGATATCAGCTGTTGATTTATCCGCCAGCAGGTTGCGGATCCGGCCTGTCCTCGGAGACTAAAGGGGTCTACATCCTGTTCTTCCTGCTCAGCTCCCTCATCCTGATGCTGCTGGCGGTGACCGGCTCGCTCTATCACCGCCATCACCACGGAGGCTTCGTAGTCCGCTGCCCTAGCAGCGTTTCCCCACCCGACCCAAACAACAACCATCTCCAGCCTGACGACAGTTACTCCACTCCCGCCGACTGCGACCTTCCGCCTCCGCCTGCAAGAGGAGGCAGAGAGAGCTGGGTCCCAGGGAAGGAGCGCTGCCCCCCTGTGGATCTGCCTCTGCTGCGCTTCAGCTCTCTGCTGCCTGCAGACGGCTACATCGATCAACAGGAGAGCGGAAAGTTGTAATCCATAACAGTTTATCTGTATTCTTTAAGATGCCTTTTTCTTTTTTCTAAATAATACTCCACTGTATGCAACCAGCTCAATTAAAATCACAACAAAACACCATTTCTCTATTGTTTTATCCACAAATATACTTGAAGTAAACATGCAGCCAAGACTGCATGTTGTCTAGGCGGCAGTTTGTGTAACTGATGCTGCCTGCTTAAAGCTTCCTACCTGGTACCACAGCATGCAGACAGTCAAGTCCAGCTTTCTAAGCTGGCTCACCTGGAGAAAACCACTAATACAGGCTTACAGCAGCTAATCCAAAGCCGTGAAGAATCACCTCTCGCCTTATTGTAAGATCCCCAGGAAGTCTGCTACAACCTGCGATGGAGTAGTAGGGCCAGGCTAGAAACAAATAAAAAAATTATGAGGATAAGCTTGTTACAATGTGTACAATAAGTCATATTTTGAGAAGTCAGTATTATGTGAATCATGAGATTAGAGTAGAAATAAGAAGTCATGTTTTGAGAAAGTCAGGAATATAGAATAAAGTAATAGAAAATAAAATATTACGAGAAGTCATTACAAAAATTAAGCTGTATGACAGTTGAAATAGTCTCGTAACTTTTTTTTGTTGTTGCAATTTTTACTCTTAAAATGACTTAATTCTCGATACATTGACTACTTGTTTTTATTTTCACTAATAAAATAAACTGCAGCAGATCCAGCTTCAACAAGAGAATACTAATACTAATATTTATTAATACTTTGTCATTAAAGCCAGTTCTGATGAATAAAAGCAATTCTGACAGAGCAAAATAAAAATGTAATTTCTACCAATTAATTGGCAAACCTAAATGCATAAACACTGGTGTAACTCATAAGTGTTTGAAAAACAAAAAGTAACTTTCTAATGAGAGAATGCATAGTGATTTATTTGTTGAATGGAACAAATTTTAAAATCCGTCTTATTTTTTGTAAAGCAGAAATTATGTCGGGCTAATATATTGATGAAAATGCATCATCACTGCTAAAAAGCTCCCATTTGGAATATTTCTAAAGCAGTCACTGTTTTAACATAGTTCATATGTGAATTTTAAAAGGCAAAATTTATATTTTCTAAAAATATTTAAGACAGATTTCCTGTGTGAAACAACATTGCTCCTTGGACTGTTAACATTTTGCTTCTCTTCTGTTTGGTTTTGTTCTTTTACATGTTTTACACATATTTCTACACTTGGAATAGTAAAACTATCATCACATCACAATAACATTTGGACATAATCTGATAATCTGAAAAGGAAAAGAAGTAAAATGACATGCCTTTAAATTTACGATGTGTGCACATTTACCGAGTGTCTCTATTTCTGGGTTAAGATGTGCGACCAGGTGTGGTGTTGCTGCTTGTGCACCGAGCTAATCGCTGTCCGAATGCTCCTCACGTACAGCAGGCAGGATTCCCAAGGACAGAATCCCCACAAAGCTGCTTGCTGGGTGAGAAGTAGATGGTTGTCAGCGGTTGGTCCGCCCTGTAGGCTCAGCTTCCTTCCTCTGCTGGGTCAGAGAGGTCGGCACTTCCTCGTTCTTCCTCTCCTGTGCAAAAATCTGAGCACCGAGCAGCTCTCAATAAAACCTCCCACCCCTCTCTGTCAGCGATATGTGCAGAATCCTCATCTTTTACAGCCAGATGTCTATTTTTGCGCATCTTGCAAGCTTGCAGGATCTCAGATCACCTTGTTTTCAATTTGACGTTAATTTTATGCACTGGCTGAAAAAATTCTTACTTGGAGCAATGTAAAAAAAAAAAAAAAAAGGTTAAGGCACCAAACAAAAAAAGCCTGTTTTCTGGACATGCCATGTCAAATTTATCAAACCTGAAAAAATCAGGAAATGTAACTTAAGAATGAAATATATGGAGAGGAAAGCAGAAAATTGCACACACTTTTTACATCAGGTGCTCTTGATTACTTCGCACTGTTAGCAAAGCTTGGCGTTTAGTTTCATTTTCTCATAAAACATCCAACAGTTATTTACTTTATTTATTTGAAAAGTATCTTTTCAAAATAGCCTCATTGAAACACATTACATCTGACTGTAAAATGTTCTGGTTTCTGCCTCACTTGGTCCATTTTGTGCACTTTTAGAAGAAAATTCTGCATTTGAACGATCTTCAATTTGACATTTATTTCATGGGCCAAATGGTGAAGCAACAGGTTTGTCTGATGTTATTTTGCGCATTTATTTGAAGTCGTTTTATATACAAAGAAATATTTGTGTACTATTTTGTATTTTTTAGTGATGAGAGTACATTTTGTTTAAATTTTTCCAACATTTGTTGTTCTCCAGTATTCATTTCACAAGCATGCACAGTCACAAATATGTTAATAAATGTTTTAAGTTTATAAAACGGCTTCTTAAAATAAGAGACTCAAAAGAAGAATTAAACAATGCGAATGGATTGTATGAATAATTGTGAATAAAACTGAAATGTTATTGACCATAAAGACAGAAAAATAGAAAAAACAATAAAGCCTATTGGTTAAGATAAACAAAAAATTCATCTGGATTGAAAGAAAAATGAATGTAGCTCATAGTCTGGATACATGGAGTAACTATCGATACGTTTCCAGGAGTCACAACTGTCTCGTTTTGGGTTTAAAATAAGAACCGTCCACTGTGGAGGTGGATGCTGGAATCCATCCAGGTTTTCTTCTGTTGCAGAACAGCTGAGAAATGCTGACCTTGCATCTAAAATCTAGATTAGCAGGTGAGTAATCCCACCAGCAGTGGTTAACCTGTAACACTTCCCTTCTCTTGTTGAAGCTGGATCTGCTGCAGTTTATTTTCTTATTAGCAGAGCCGAGTGAAGTGTGATTGGGAGGTGAGCCGTCGGAGGGATGGAGGAGCTGCTCGGGCTGATAAGGAGGCAACACCATCACAACATGCAGCTCAGAGTCAGCCTGCACCTTGAGGGGAGTCCAAAGTAGTTTCTCACAGAGGTATTATTTTAGAGGACAGAATCCAATCGCTGATGCCGTCATAAATGGACCGAAGCAAGCCTAAAGAAATTAATTACATTTGGCCAAGTGCAAAGGGTCAGAGTTGAGCTTGTTTATTTGTCATATTGCTATAATGAGATCCATCCCTAAAGCTTCCAGATAAAACATTTAATTTTGTTCCCAGTGGAAGATGTTGGCTGTTTCCCCTACAAGGCGAACCGAAAACCGAGACTTTCTTCTTAAAGCTGCAGTGTGTAACCATTATAAATGTCTTATTCTTTTAACATATCGAAACTGTCACATGGTCGTCATAGAATTATATGAGACAGATAATCTGTGAAAAAATCAAGCCTTCTCCCTTTGCTCCTAGTGCTAACTAGAAACAACCAATCAGAGCGAGGAGGAGGGTCTTAGTGCTGTCAATCACATCTCTCTACTGCGCTGCAGCTAGTAGAATGCTAAGGTTAGTTAGCATGACCACAGAAGATGGTGAAGAAACGGCTTTCCTGTAACGGTAACTTGTTTCTCTGCCATTAGTACAGTTAGAAGCGAGTACATGAGCATGATTGACAGCACTAAAACCCTCTTCCTGACTCTGATTGGTTGTTTCTCCATGATTGGCATGGAGGAGGTGAAAGAGGCTGATCTTTTCACAGATTATCTGTCTCATAACAAACTGTGACAACATGGTCACAGCTTTAACAAATATATAGAAAACATTTTTTTAACTAAAAGTTATATACTGCACCTTCCGTCTCCGTCCATGAAGGCCAGATTTGTGGATTGCTTGACTAAGAGAGCGTTATTCAGAAAAGCATCCAATTTGCCCAGATTAACTCGCAGAGATCCACAACTTGGGTTCTTTAATCTGCTAACAGAACGTCTGATCTCCACAAAAGTGAGATATGTGGAAAAGTAGAATACAAACATTGTGGAGAACATGAACAAGGTCCCCCATCACATCTAACAGTTTCTAAATAAATGTGACTCAAACTTCAGTGCATCTTATATATGTTTTTTTGTCTTCATGTTGTATTAATACTAGATTAATCCAACAACCATGACTTAAGATGAATGTTAACTTCTGACTGGAGCTGTGGGTGTTTCATCAAGTTAGTTTTTAAAAAAAAATAATTTTGGTCTTTTCTGACTAAAAGAATATTCTGATATTATTCTATTAGATGTAAATAACATGAGGTTAAACAGGTTTCGTGTAAAATGTTTAGGATGACTGATATGAGGAGCCCATAAGTTAATAATTCGGCTCCATTTGAGTGGAAGGAAACAGATGAAAAATGATCAAATCATGCATTTTATTGTTTTATGCACATTAAAGCATGTTGCCATGGTCTTATGAATATACATTTTGAAAGGAACCCAGGCGCCGTGAGCATGATTGTCCTACAGGGGGCAGTGTGAGGCCTCTGCTTCTCACTCCGACTCCTTCCTCGGGCTTTAATCATTCGTTAGCCATATATATAAAAAAAGATGCTTATAATCATATCCCTGTAATAAAGGAAATGTCTCTTTGTCCTCTTTCATTCAGCACATTGTCACAACCCAGAGCTTTAATCCTACAAACTGACGGACAGTTGCATCCTGGGAAAAGAGCCTCACGCCTTTGTTTGAGCTAGTCAAATCTGTTAAGCCCCAATTCTTTTGTGGGTATTTGCATACTCGGAAGTATTCTTTTATTGAAGGGCCAAATCCTCCTTGTATGTTATGCGAGGCATTTTTAGTATCATTTGTGGGGTATCTACATGCACTATTAGCGCTGCATAATACCTTCATATAATACAGCGGCATAATCTTGCAGATAAAGGATTTTTTTTTTTTCTTGTGAAGTGTTGCGACAGGATGAAATGCAGCGTTTGCAAGCGGATTCAAAAAGGCTCAAATGTCATCAGAAATGTCAAGCGCCTCTGCAGTGACGGGATACGAGAATTATGCTTTTTTTTTTTATATCATTTTCATCAGCGGCTTCATTTCTCAAATTCACCTCTTGAGTTGAAAGAGCGGGCTTTCTCAGACCGCTGCGATGTAATGGGCCTCGCCTTATAACAGCTATTGCTTACCTCTGATTTACCTGCTTTTCTTATTTTCTACCTTTACTCACCTCTTTCCTTTTCCCCGCTCCACTTTTGTCCCATCCTTGGAAAGATTTCCCCCTTTTTCCAGCGGAGTTTCTCCAACCGGCTGATAAACTGTTTATCTGTCGATGGTGTTGGGCCCAGTGTGCTTCACACATTCACACTCTCTACAGGCCTTTTCTCTGCAGCTCTCTGGAGTCCCTTCTGCAAAAGCTCTGATAAGATTGTGAAGCAGAGATGGCAGACGGAGAACTAGAGAGTGAAGGCAGGGTGGTGTAAAGGAAAACCTTTAGAGTCCAAAAATATATCTACCCGTGACATATTAGCTTACATTTTCAAGCAGAAATTGGAAAAAAACGGATTCCATATTCCAGTTTTGATCTTTTACAGTTTGATTTTATGACACTCTCATGGAGTCTCTCAATTGCAAACTCTTCTTCTACCAATTTACGTTGTATTAGCTGAAATAAATGTGGAAATCTACCATTCAACTTCTTTTGGAAATAAATGTTTGCAGTTAGTTTTGTCGTCCTTCCAAAAACAAAAAACAAAAACATACCAAGAGCAAATTCACCAAACAAGCTTTAAATTTTCCAGCATGTTAGAATACCAAGTAATTAGGTGGAAATTATAATCACAACAACCAGAAACATGGCCAAAACTGTTCAAAGTCTGTAGAGCAATACAAACAGTAACAGGACAAAATCTCCTCCATGTTCAACTATAAATCAGTATAATTCCCTTTTGGTGATCCTCAAGGTTTTGTCCTAAGTCCCTTCTTCTTCATTTCATATCTCCTTCATCTTGACAATTTCTCATGTGTCATTTCTTTGCCCTGTTTGTTTAGTTTATTACTTTTATAAACTGTGGAGTACTTATTACATTAGACCAACATTTAGCTTTTATTTTCAATATCGGAGCAAGACTCCTGTTAGTTTACAAACTTAGAAAGTACCGTTTACTTAGCAACCCAGAATAAGATACTGCATTTTTAAATTACAATCAAGTAATTATGCTGCCCTCAGCTGTTCTATATATATTGAATAGAATTAGATTTTGGAATTTAACAGCTCTATGGGCCTTTGTCTCTTTAAGGAGCTACCTTTTCATATCATCACAACAACGCTCCTCCATTATGCCGTTTACAACTGTTCTGAGGAGCACTGGACCAAGGAGTAGTTTGTATAAATGTTTGTAGTTCCACCAAGTGTTTCTCTAATTGCTGCTGCTGCTAGTCTGGAGGAGCTTTGTGTTAATTGAGAGCAAGCATGTCAGCACTCCCAAATAGTTTTTTTTTAACCTGTACTTCCCATATCATATGAATTTTTTTACATATTTGCTAAAACTGTCCCCATGTCGTGACAGATAATGACATGGGGACAGAAAGATTGATGTCCTCCTACTGAAGAAATGCACCACTCTACCAAAAACAACCAATCAGAGCCAGGAGGAAGGTCTTAATGTTGTTAATCAGACCCGTGTACTTGCTGCTAAATGTCCTAATGGTGGAGAAACAACTCACCGTTCCAGGAAAGCAGTTCTGATTGGTTGTGTCTAGTTAGCACAGGGAGCGCTGGGAGAACACAGAGAAGCAAATTTCTTTTCACAAATGATCAGTCTCATACCACATGGTTACGACATAGTGGCAGTTTAAATGAATATGTAACAAAATATGCTTTTATAAGTTACATTCTGCATTTCCGAGGTGTTTTAAAGTGTTATTTTGATGGACCACTGAGGTGATTGGAGGATTTTCTGTCTCCTGTATTAGACTTGAGTGAATCTTCACTGTCATATCGCTGACTGGCAGCTTCTCCATTTCTTCTCCTGGTAATGGACCACAAGATTAGCTTCACATACTTATCAGCAAAAGTCCCAAAGACATTCATAAACCACCTCATGTACACAGCCAAGTATCTCTGTTGTGAGGGATGTTTCACCGTGTTGCAGCATCACTTTCCCTCCATATCTGAGCAATGTCATGCAGTTAGCTGCTTTGCATCTGTTTTCTGGCTGCTGTTTGCCTGTTTGTTTTTGTTCTGTCCTCCTGTGTATTTAAGCGCCGATTTGTGCCAGCAAGGGATACATGAAAAGAGCCACAGCACGAATGGAAAACAAGCCTTTGGAGACGAAGGCGAAGAGGAGGGGGAAGAAACGACAGCACGAGGAACGAAGCAAGGCTCAGAAATAAGCTCTGATTAAATAGTAAAACAATCAAACTGCAAAGATGAGAGGAAGAACAAGACAGAAAAATAGATGCACAACACACATTTGCACACACACTCAACGGTAAAAGTAAACACAACAGGCAAACAAGGAAAACAGCATGAATTTAAAAAGACCCGGTGAGGACAAATTACACCAGCTGCTGCTTGTGTTTGGTTTCAGTCGCAGAAGCAGAAAAGTTCTCCTGGGGATGCAGCTTAACTTTTTACAGTGTGGTTGTCACTTTATTTGTGCTGCAGGACAAATATGCACAATAATCTGATTACACTTTGATATTTGATTTGAGAATGAAGACAAACATAAAACCCACTGCGCATACCTGTAGTGTTTTAATGTTATGTCGTATTTATGTCCATTTCGCTGGACTTCTGTCTTGGAGTAGATTAAAAGTAAAATTTACCACTTAGTTTATCTGTCTTTGAAAAAAGCTGCAAGTCGTAAAATGTTAAACTGGACAAAACTGTCAAAAATATGAATTTGGCAGCAAATCACCAATTTAACTTTTCTATCAATGCTGACGATTTTGTTTTCTAAGGAAATGTTTTTTTTATTATATTATGAATGAAACTTTAAGTTATGAAAATATCCAGTGGCAATTCTGCAACTCAAAACAAAACACCTCTGTTCATTAGCATGTAATATACTGTAAAATTTTGGAATGTCAGCATTATATTTTATTGCTGTGGTTCTCAAATAAAAAACCTCAGCATCTTTTTCATTCCTATCAATATTAGGAATTTACCATTAATGACGGTATCGGCCAATGCTAGTCAATCTATAACATAGTGGTGTCAGCCTGATGAGTAAAATGATGTTTCGTTTTGGATTTTTGCCATTAGAAGTGTGGATATATGTATCACATTATCAGTCATAAGTGATTGTTTTTGCCTCCTTCTGCAAATTAAAGTATTGTATTTCAGAGCTTCTAACTTATTGGACTGGAACATTTTGAGACACGTATGAAATCAGAAAAAATACAGGAAATAATAATAAAAAATCAAATGCTGGAATGTGTGAAGAGGAATTGATACAACGAAATGCACAGAAAAGTCTAAAGAATTATTTTCATTAAGTCACGGGGGAAATAAAGTGAAACGACAGGGACAGAAACATACTGTAGATGCTCTAAAATATTTTACATGCATGTAAAACATACTTAAGGAAAATTTACTGACATCAAGATGTTTGAAACGGTTAGTTTGATCAGTGCTAAAGCAAAAGTTTTTTTTTCCATTTATTTATCTTAATCTAGTAAATATTTTTATACTGAACATTTATAGCAAGCTGAAGCATGAGAACTTTCTGCAAATCAAGTAATGTATAAAATATGATAATATAATATAACATTGGCTTGTTGCATTAGCTTCAGCCACAGTTTGAAGGCTGAAGCTAATGCCTGAGGAGGTTTTGTGGTTCTTCTGAACATGTGCTGACTCTCTCAGCTCAGCCTCCTCGTCTCCTAAAGGAAGCGGTTCTGTTTTTTTGTGTTGTTCCAGTCCAGGGACTCCCTGATGTCTCGACTCCAAGGCTTTTATGACACATGGAAGACTTTTCAACCACCTCTATGCAGGGGCAGTGGACTGGTTCCTGTTAATTAGTACTTTGTCTCCTCTTAGAAATGACCTTTTCTCTTTTGCACTCTGAATAAATTGACTCCTGGTCTTCCACTGTGTGTTTCTTTGGATTTTCATGGCTGCTGGTGCGTGCACTAGTCTTGGTGCTGCAGCAGAATCAAACGACTTCCTTCTACCTCTATGAAGCCTGACTTTACTAAGTGATTACTTCAGTTGAATAAATAAATTATAGTTGTCTTGAAACCTTTTCTGTAGGATCAAGAAAAGGATTACTGAAAAATTGATTGCAATGGCATCTGAGCTCAGAAAACGTTTGAAACTCGAAGGTTAGAAATCTGCCTGCTGCCCATGAAGCCTGAAGATAAAAAATATTTACACTTCTGATTATTTGAGCATTGTAAAGTCACTAATTCTACCTCTTTTTTTTAATAAATCATGTTATTTTACAGTTTAACTCTGTATGGTAGGATGATGCGTTTCCTTTATAAAACTACTACCAGAAGCTCCGCCCCCATTTGGAGAATCAGCGATTACTTCTTCAAAAATATAGTGAAGTGAAAGCGCATTAAAACAATAAAACAAAACAAGAATAAATACACACGTGTATACATACTTACATGTGAACAGACACAAAAAAACTATGTTTTGCAACATAAGAATCAGTCATTCTAGCTGTCATACTTGCTTGAAAAGGAGTGACACTTTTCTTTAACTGAAAAGAAAAGTTACTTTTTCCGTCGAAGATAATTTGTCGGAAAAAGTCAAATCATTCTTTCTTTCAAACAGTTTGAACATCTCCTACTCCACCCACACTTTGTGGTTCTTTAGGGATTGTTAGGAAAAACTAAAACAAAAAGGGAACTTGGTTTTAATGTAAAGTAGGAATTGATCTTGTTTAGATTAAATAAACAAAATATGTGTAATCCCTTTGTGATGAAAGAGCATAATTACTGTCAGTCAGTGATGCATTTCACTGGAGACGGGACTATCTGTGGATAATGCGCTTATCCTATACTTGTTATGCTTTATCAAATCCATATCTCACTATATGCAAAAAGAGATTGTATTTATTAAAGTAAATGATTTGCCCATAATAAACTGCAACAATGTAATAGTAATTCTGAGTAGCTGCATTATTCTTATGCGGAAAACGCAGATACTTGCGTGCCATGTGTTTTCAACATGAAGTATTGAATCAAAATAAAAAGAAACAAAACAGATCTACCTTTTTGTATCTGTTATGTTGTCTACTTTTTGTAGCTGCCTCATTCTTGGTTTGATTATTTTGAAAAAGAGGCCGTTACTTGGAAGAATGTGTCTTCATTGCATCGGCAGAATCAAGTTGCCACCAGCGCAGAGCTTACTCAACACTCGCTGCGTTTCCATTACAAATGTTTGCAAATCTTTGTCTATTTTGCATTGATGTTGGAAAAAAAAACTATTTTTCAATTGCAATGTTTCCAATAAACAGGAAACACCATTAAAAACACTTGTGAATAAGTTTGTTCATTAAAAACATGCAGCACCATCATCCTCCAACCACTTCCTGTCTTCTCCTACTCCACTTCCTGTCTTCTTCTTGGACCAGGGCCAACATCTGGTTGTTGATCATTTGACTTGTGTGATGCAAAAAAATAAAATAAAATAAATCAATTCTGACACGCCCAAAAAAACAATCTCGTCCTTGTGTCAAAACTTTCCATTGAAAAACAACAGTTTTTCCAAATAAGGCAAATTTATTTTCGAAATGTCAAATTGCCGAGATGTATGGTGAATGGAAACACAGCTACTGAGCTCCATCATCCTGGTAGTTGTGTAGTGCATCAACTAATGGTGCACAAATTACTGGGACAAGATTTTATTTTGTCTCCACTCATCTGTGGGAAAACTGTGAAGGCTTCAGATGAATTTAACCTTCTTCTCATACGACCACTGAAAGGTCATTAGCTGTAAAATCAGAAAAAAAATGCGAATCCAGAGCAGAAATAAAGTAAAACAGTTGATACTACCAACATTATTATTATTATTATTATAGAGAAAATGTGTCTTTTTCAAAGGTTGAATTGTACAATTTTACAAAAAGCTGTTTTGCAGCTATTGAGAAGGTAACAGTTTATTTTTAAAATATCAGTCAGCTACATAATGAAATGCAATTTAATAAAAATACAAATCTATTTCTCACCCTTCTTCTGTGCACTTTTGTATTTTGTAAGCAGCATATCTGCCTGGGGAGAAACAACATGACCCACAAATTAGCAAAGAGACAACTGTCGTCAGCTCCCTGCGTCCTTCTCAGCAGACCAGGGGCCGTCGCTGAAAAACTTCCAAGATCACTTACCGAAAAAAACAAAAGAGCAAAAGAAAATTGTGGAGCGGCCGGGCCACAGCCCTGAGGATTATTCTCCTAGTGTTACATGGCTTAGCTGCAGCCCAACCTTTGACTCTTGTTAGGGATGACTTGACTCCTGGCCCTGTGCAGGCAGGGGGGGGCCTCAGGTTTCACCAGTATGAGTTTGTTACTTATTTTATGGAAACAGAAATGCTACACATTTATTTGGAGATACACTGGATGTGATGTTTGCTAAGAGTACAAGCTGGTGAATTTTGAAGGGATTGTTTAGGAATATTTATGCTAATTTCAGTGTAAAGGTTGTAAGAATCTGCAGGAGAAAACTCTCATGGCACTTACACTTTTAAAAAACCTCGAAGGAGTTTTGCTGAAACTGTTTTACGAGTTTGTAAACCATCATAACATTTGCATTTAAAGGTGGGGTTTTATGTAAAATTTACTTTTTTGAGCTTTGCATCATAAAATGGTATTCTGTCATCAAAGTTGGCAGTATAACTGTTATTGGAAGCAACAGGAGCTTTTTAAAGAGACAGAAAACCAATTTCAAGTCAAAGATATTTTAAGTTATGTTTAAAATATACAGATGCTTGCAAAATACCTAACCCTGCCCCTTTAATGGTGATTCACATCAGGGTCACTAAACATTTACACACTGATCTTCCTGTGACCTTTGTTCTGCTCTTTGGGCATTTATATTTATTTTAGTGTTAGACTTTTAGCCTTATTTTGTGGTTTCATTCACTCTAAATCTGTTCATATATGGCAATTTTTGGCCCATTGGTGACGTAATTTTCCACTTTTTCACCAGTTTTTGGGAACAGGCCAAGTTTTTGCTACATTATATGTTGTGCATTGTTTCTCCATTTATTCCCTCACTACATAAACTCAATGTTTCCTCTGTTTTCCGTGTTCAGTTCTCCTCATTTTCTACGTTTTTCATGATTAAATCTTCATATTCAGCTGAAGCACTTGTCTGAGTTTCAGCCCAGCTTTAAACTCGCAAACCAGCACAGTTATGTCACAGGAGGCCGATCTTTTCTCACTTTCTGTTGGGCATCACCACATCGTGTTCGTGCTTCATTAGCGGAGTGAGAACAGAACACGATAATGCTCCACTCTTTTGTGTGTTTGCCATGTGGCTATGAGCGCTCCGCTTCATGCTAAGTCCTCCGAGATCTCCCAAATATCGCTGCACATGTGCATAAACACTTTACAAAGCTCTGCGTAATCTGCCTTTTCTTTGCTGCACTCTTAGTTTCATCTGCGGGGGGGATTACTGTAACACTTTCTGTGTGTATGTGGGAACGTGGAATCTGCAAGAGGAGGAGGAACATACAGAATGGTGGGAAAAGGAAAACAAATTGTATGTAATCTCTCCATAGAAAGGACACTTGGAGGGAGTCTAGCCGGGCCTCCATTTATTTATTTTTTTCTTCTATGGGACAGAAAATCTCATAATCCTCCATGTTTGATGTCTCAAGGCTAATAGTGTTTATTAGGACAGCCCGAAAGGCGCTTTGTCCACGGCACGGTTGCTGTTGAGGTTTTGAATGACATTGCAGGAGGAGAGCTGGTAACTTTAGCTTAATCTTGGCTTAGCCGGCCCCGATGCATGCGCAGGTGTGTGGCCCTGAAGCCCAGTGCAGGCCGGGCTCTCCTGTGCAAACCAAAGATCAATCCTGCTCCAGGGGCCTAAGATGTCCCGAGAAACACACAGTGCACCTTTAACCCGGGAGATTTTAGCCCCTTCATGAACCAAACTGCCTATTATCACATTTTAATTAAATGACTGCTTTCATTCCGTTTATCTACTCAATAAGATATGGAATGACCTTTTTCTACTGAGTCAGTGTATGTTTCATGAAGCAATTTGAGTTTATATTTCAGCCGCTTCATTCATCTCAAAACCTCCTGCTTTACTTTGGCCTCTGAAGCGTTTCCCTTCATCAACATGCTGTGTGTTTGTGATTTTAGTTTACATTCACTCAGCAGGTGTCGAAGCTCAGTTCAGTTTTTGGTTGAAATCAAGTTATTATATATATATTTTTTGCCTAGTCGATCATGTCACTAATTAAATGTTATGAGACTTAATGTGTGAACGACTTACCACTCTAAAAATGGATGGAGCTGTTTATGGATAAATTTTACAGTTTATTCAGCAGTTTTGTCACAAGATCATTGTAAGACAAAGGAAGCTAATAAAAAGATAGCACAACTAATAGCAATGGGTTTGTGTGCAGTACTGACTGCATTTTCTGTAGGGAAGTTTGTTAAGATGTGAAGTTGGAATCAATCTGATTGTGATTGTGATGCGTTTTACTAACACAGAATACTTTCATAACTTCATAATCATAATTTTCAGCCATTGTTTATGTAGATTTACCGTCTCTGGCTTTTTCTAGTGCAGAATTACGACACGCATGTTTCACATCAACAACAGCTGGGAAATCAGAATGTGGCCGTTCAGACGGCTGTTAAAAAGTTTCATTTTTGTTGCATGTGGTCAAATAAAAGCGGATTTGAGTCGCATTTCAACCAGTCAATCAAACACATTTCAGCAGCAAGACATTTCAAAGTGCTTTACATCATAAAAGGTCATAGAAGCACAGTCAATAATTGGAACATTAGATTTTGTCGTCGTTACACATCAGATTGTTGTTCATTGTTTCATTAATTATGTTTCAAAGTTTCGAAAGCAACTCTAAAACAGGAGGGTTTTTAGTCTGGATTTAAAGCAAACGTCACAGTTTTCTGGAAGTTTGTTCCAGATTTGTGGCGCATGGAAGCTGGAAGGTTGCTATGACAACAGCAGATCTTTAATGTATTGTGATGCTAAATCATTCAATGATTTATAAACTTATAAAAATATTTTACAGTTCATTCTCTGAGCCAGAGTGCAGGGACTTTACAACTGAGTGACGTGCTCTACCTTCCTGGTTTTAGTCAGAACTCCAGCGGCAGCGTTCTGGATCAGCTGCAGCTGGAGGATTGATTTTTTTTTTTCAGGAAATGTGTCAGGAAACTAATGCAGTAATCAATGCGACTAAAGATAAACACATGGATGAGTTTCACTGGATCTTGCTGAGACATTAGTCCTCTGATCCTGGAAATGTTCTTCAGGTGATAGAAGGCAGATTTTACCTGCTGTGTGAATGTAGCCTAAGATTTTATGTCTAGTAAGAAGAAAGCTTCAGCAGCTTCCTTTCTTTTTTCTCCAGCAGTTTTTAATCACTTTGTTTATCTTTATTGGATAATAAAAATGCATTCTTGACAAAAATGGAATTAAACTTGTTACAACTTGGAAATTATAACAGTAGCAGTGTGGACAGCTTACATACCACAATGTCCTTTAACTGAGCTCAGTGCTTTTTGCATGTTTTCCAACTTTATTACAGATTAACAGGACATTACTGCATAATATTTAATTTGGTTTTTTCCTTTTCTTAGTATGTAGCTAATAAACTTGACCTGATGAACAGTGAAGACTCTGATGAAGGACTGCTGATTCACTTAATGGATGTAGAGCTTATTCCTCCAATAAACAAATTTATTTCCAATAATTTAATAACCAAAATCAGCCCAGTGATCTATGAACACTATGTTGATGAGGTCATGTTTACCTCATGGCTGCATCTTAAAAGAATCAGGATGACATCATGAGTGGATTGAAACACTGTGTGATGAACTGATGTGATATTTTTAGACACAAAGGAGTGAATGTGATTCATTTTTAGGATCAAAGGCAAACAGAGGACTTATTGTTTCTTTTTTCAGTGTAATTCCCAAACCAAGGGTTTCTTCCCAGTAAAGGAAACCCTCATCATTTGCCCAAACCCAATATTTCTTCAATTGCTACAATCAACCATCAAATAACATGTTTTGTTGTTTCATTTCCCAGTGGGGAGGATTCTGCCCCCTCTGCCCTGGATTTACCCCGCCTGTGGATTCACTCCTTCTCCAGCCCTTTTTTATTTACTCCACAAAGAAATCTTGATGCATAGAAGAAAACAGCACTTCCTGTTAGGTAGGAAATGCCTCAGCATCATAAACACAAGGCCATTAATCTTTTCTCACACTCTGTTTATGACTCAGAGCTTTTTTTGTTGGGTTTCAGAGAATCTGACAGACTTCCCTGCCTGTTGATTACATGCAGATCTAAACATGAACACAGTTGGCCAATAGGGGGCGATAGCAGGAAGTTTAACACAAGCATATTGGTTTCATCAGAATCAAAGTTTCTGCTTAAATCCTCTTTTAATCACTCGGTTTTCCTCTTCTTCTGGTTGCTTTTTAAATTTTATTTTATTTCTGTTGGTGTTTTTGAACACCAATAAAAAAGTATTTTATTTCCACCAGTGCTTCTATTAATACAAAATATTGATAATGCACAACAAGTGTGAGATCGTCACTGTATTTAAGCAAAAATAGAAATATATGAAATGGTAGACTCACTTTATTTTTGACATATAAACCTTAGCAAAATACATATATACATATATTTATATTTAAAGCTTCACGATGCATTTAAAAAAGAGAATGCATAAAAAAAATTAAATTAATTAGCTACATGTTATCAAATTAAGCTTGTCAAACTTTATTTATGTTTATTTAACATGGCAACTTAAAAAAAAACTCTATATATTTACTTGGATGAACTTAATTTGTTGTTTGTTTTTGTTTTAAAACAATTTTCAGTGTGGATGCACTAAAGGGTCTTGCATGAAATCCTGGACAGGACTAAGACAATATACAAAATGGATGCTTGCTAATACAACTCTTTATGATTTATTACATGAAACTCGTCCCTCATTTAAGGCACTTTGTCTTAGATGTGTCCAGAATGCAAACGAAAAGTAATCTGAAAACTAATAAATTATTGAGACTACTCTGAAGAAGAACTAAATAAGTAGAAGGATAATAAACGCTTAACTTTGATGCAAAGATATTTTCATGAATCCAGATATTGCTGCTGTTTTTTATGATTCCTGCTTCAAAGCAACGTAATTAATAACATATCTGACATTATGCATGGATGAGAAGAAATTAGGGTTTATTATGTGCTGCTACTTCCAGAGAGGCGTTTAATATTTTGCTTTTAAGCCTCAGAACACCTGCAGGGGTGTGATGTTCTTTATTTTTCTATTTTTTATCACGGCTAACACGTTGCATCCATGTTACTTTGGGTTTCACACTGAGATGCTCCTCATTGGATGATGTAACAGGTTGGATGAACTGCAGCTCCCTTTGATCCTAAAAAGCTGTGTTGTTTTGGTGTTTGTGGTTAAATAGCCAGTTTTGGTCCTTAAGACCTTCTTTTTCTTTTTTTTTCATAACTGTATTTATATTGTATGTTTATATTGATTTCTTAAAAGTGGTTGACCTGTCATGACCTATGGAAACATTTCTTCATATCTTTAAGCGGCACAAACGAAGATTTTTGCTGCACAAACGTTTGAGACCAATTTCGTCAGATTTGAAAAAAGGTTGCCAGGGCAACTTCACTCAAGTTATGAACCTTCACTCCATCTAAAGTGTTAAATATTGGTAAATAAAAAATATAACCATAAGCAATAAAAAACTTGTAATGAATATTTACATACGTGTGATATTGTGATTTAAAAATGATCAAATCTTTGCACTAACATACAAATCCAGCATGAATATGGGTTGTACAGAAGCTAAATAAATTATTTACAAGTATACCTAAGCACATAGTGGGTTAGCTTGTTGTTAGCGATAGAATTGTTATCATAGCCTAATTACTTAATTAGCATACTTCACTTCTTACCCAGGCAGAAACAAGTCGACAGCCATTTAATGTTTCTTTTGATCAGAAATGCTTCACCCAACCTGAAATAAAATAACTTTATACTTCCAGGCTCTCCAAAGCTTTTATGTGATGTGTCCTATGAGTTCTGCAGGTCCAGATAGTTAATTATGTCGATCGCCCGACACCAGTAAATCCAAGACAATATGGATCATATTCTAAATATACGCCTATTTTTGAGATACCTCATCTTTTCATACTCATTTTGTTCCATTTTGCTCTGTTTTAAACCAGAGAAATCCATTTCCTGTGTCATCTGGGTCACGTGTCTGAAACCCAGCAATATACTGACCTATAAATAAATGAGTTCAGAGAAAACTTACCTATAATATTATTATCTGATTATTTATATTACAGTCAGCTAGTTAAAGTGAATTTCAATGAAGGGCTTCAAGTTAAACGCAGATAAAAACAAAATAACGGCTTTTTAGATTTTAATTTCTTCTTATGAACTTTATTCTGCTTTGTTTTGCTCTGTCACCCAGACAAAGTTTATGGCTTAAGCTTAATAAAACTGAGAAAAAGTGACGGGTTAGAAAACCTCTGAATGCTGCTGTGCAGAAAAAATAACATCAGCATCCATTCTTGTGACTGAAACACGAAGGTTTTCCTGCCAATTGGTTTTTCTGTGGAGTGCTAATTGCAGCCCCTGGTCGTCCATCAGACCCCCGCTTCGCCACCTTTTGATGTGACAGCACTCGTTTCTCTCACTGGCGATCCCTCGCTCCAGCCATGCGTGGGTCACGATGTTCTGTGAAAGTAGCATTAATTGTTTTGAACTATTTGGTGGCCGCCCGCAGTAGGTGGGCTTCATAATCTATACTGACACCAGAAGAGCACGGCTGGGTAACGCCGGGACCCCCTGCTCTGCAGCAGTTGGTAATTGGAGAACCTGACTTCGAAAGAGGAAGATGATTCTCATCTTTTGTTAAAAACGCTCAAAGAATCATCATGACATAATGTCTATGTTCTGCGATTTAAAGTCTTAATGAAAGGAAACAAACTTCCTTTCTACAATTATAGAAAGGAAGTTTCTTTACTGATTTACAATCAAATCAGTAAAGGTTATGTAGGAAGGAAGGAAGGAAAAAAGGGAGATTAAAAAAAAGGAAGGGAGGAAGTAAGGAAGGAAAGAAGGAAGGAAAGAAAGGGAGATAAAAAAAGGAAGGAAGGAAGGAAGGAAGAAAAAGGGTAGAAAACAAAGGAATGGTGGAAAGTTGGAGGGAGGAACAAAGAGGGAAGAAAGGATGAAAGGAAGAAGGAAAGGAAAGAAAAGGAGGAAAGAAGAAAGGAAGGAAAAAATGAAGGAAGCAAGAAAGAAATGAAGGAAGGAATCAAGAAAGGAAGCAAGAAAGAAATGAAGGAAGGAATCAAGGAAGGAAACAAGGAAGAAATGATGGAAGAAAATAAGAAAGCAAGGAAGGAAGAAGGAGGAAAGGAAGGAAGAAGGAAGAAATGAAGGAAGAAGAAGAAGGAAAGGAAAGAAAGGGAGTGAAGAAGGAAGGAAGGATGGAAAAATGAACAAAGCAAGGAAGAAAATAAGAAAACAATGAAGGAAGAAGGAAGGAAAGAATGAAGGAAGATAGGCCTTTCCTTTATGTCACAATAACTTTTAATTTGTCGTTTATCAAATTAAAATCTAATGTTTGATAAAGGTCTTTGTATTGAAATAAGTTCTGTATTCCTTGAAGAAATGTTTACCTTAACCCTCTCACTGCTGACTGTGTTTGTTTTCTGGACTCAGCGTTTAAAACAACCTGCTTTTCTGAGCTCTCCTTTGGTTAGATAAATGATTTATTTTTCTCAGTGCAGTAAAAACGAGTTTCCAGAGCCACTGAACGGCTGGAGGAGAGTCCAGGTGAGCCTCCTCCTCCTCGTGATCACTGGCATGTTACAATCACTTTAATTGGGCTGTGTTTGATTTTCAGCCACAGCTCCTCAACCCCCCACCACCACCGGCTCCACACTCCAGCAGACACCCAAAATACTCTCCACCTCAGTCGCTAAAATTAACCGTGGAGCTGTGATTGGTCGGAGCTGAGAGTGATTGCGCAGCTGGAGGGAGGCGGACGGCTTACAAACTCCTTTCAAATGTCAGGGACTTTTCTCTGGTCTGCTTCTTTACTTCTGCTTTTCTGGATGAACAAAATGACACCTGCAATTTACTGAGTTGTTGAGCAATTCAAGATAAAGCTGCAATCAGTTCAAAAGTCATCCAAACATTACAAAAACACGAAATCTTACCAAGTAATTTTGTCTAGTTTCTAGTTCAAGTATCTTGGCACACTTTAAATAAGACAAACTATCTTACAAGTTACTTTTCAGCAAGAAATAGCAGCTTGTTTTAAGTCAATCATTCCTTAATATTGATGAAAAAGTAGTTGCTCTATTTGCAGATTATTTCACTTAGAACAAGACATTTTCCCCATTTTAGAAGTTAATTTATCTGTCAATAGAACTAGTACGATTTCATCAATATTAATGAATTATTTACCTTAAAAAGCCTCTAGTTTACCAAGATATTTGGGTAACACTTTATTTGACAGGGTGTGCATAAGACTGACATGCCACTGTTATGAACATGACATAACATCTGTTATGAACATGAATGAGTCTTCATGTTCATGTTGTCTTCATGACAACGTTGTCATTTGGCAAAAAAGTTGCTCTAAAAGTTGCATTAAAAGTGCCAACTTTACATTATTTTGTAACTAATTACACTTTAATGCAAAGTTGGCTCTTTTAGTGGACTTTCAATGCAACTTTTAGAGCAACTTTGCATTATTTGCCAAATGACACTTTCATGACAACAGTCATAGACAGTCATAAAAGCTTTTTGCAGGGCAGCGACAACAAGGATACAAAACTACATTGGTAGATGAATTCGGTTTAATCTTTTTTTGTCTTATTCTCATTCAGACTCATCATGCATGTCTTCTCTTGAGACTAAGCTGAGATGTGCTAAAGAATTACCTGTTTAATTTAGAGAAAATTGCTCTGAACCCGATGTTAAATGTATTTTTTTTAGCTCAAAAGATTTAAACAAGATGGTAAGATTAAAGAACTAACTTTCACATACATGTTGCAGTCATTACACTTGATTTTCACCAGGAATGTTTTCTAACAGTGTAAAAAGCTGTTGTTTAAACATTGAAAATCACTCATTTCACAAAAAAAAACTTTAAAAGAGAGCTGAACTCCACAGATTAATAATGAATTACTTTTTAAGAACACCACCATACTCTGACTTCCACTTTTCTAATCCAATCCAGTTGATGATGATTATTATATCCATGACTGCTCTGCTGCTAATTGAAGAGGTTTGTCTTCATAAAGTGATGATAAGCAGAGCGACGCGTTGGCTCTGTGCTGTTTCCAACTCATCGGTGCGTCATGCTCGATGGGCATTTTTCCATTTAAAGAGGCCAATTAGGCCTGCAGACGTCCCAGTTCATCACAGACTGATCAGGCTGAGGGCACAAACACAAACAAACACACAAACACACCCAGGAGCCCATTATCCTTCACATGTGCATCCAAACATTTACTCCCTTTAACTTGTACTGCACTCGGTAATCTACATCTTTGTTCAGATAGTTGGGCAGAACTGCTGAAATGGCACCTTTTAATGCAGGGGTGTCCAAAGTGTGGCCCGGGGGCTGTTTGTGGCCGTTGGGATGAGTTAGTGTGGCCCCTGTACTGTAAAACAAGGTGGTTTAACACGACAATGAAAGTCCACCTGCTGCCTTGAAAATACAATTTAAGTCAACAAGAAAATGTTACTGGTTTTTACTCTGAAATTAAAATAGTTATTTTAACTTGATATGGTGAGTAAAATAATAGAGAAATGTGGCTCTTTAACCAGGTGAGGGCAGGTTATTACTTACATATTGCGAAATAATTATTTGGTTTAAATTGCAGCATTAAGTTAAAACTCTTAATTCAAAACTAATGAACTTTAAAAACAATGTTTAAACAATTTGCCTCTTGTTAAATCAACTTCATGAATTCTAATTTCTGAGTCAAAACCGTAAAATTTCTTGACTTAAATTGCATCTTCAAGGTTGCAGGTGGACTTTCATTTTCAAGTTAAACCACCTTCAAATGTTTTACAGTGTAAAGCACATATAAATCTTAATGTCCTTTACAGTACAGACAATTATTCTTCTTCCCATAAATCCATTGAAATTAAGGTGCATTAATCACCAACTGAGAATAAATGTAAGAAGTTATTTGAGGGAATTTCATGCTTCATCCCAGCTCTTTTTCAGGAATCTGTGTTAAATTAAAGCACATATTTCCTCTGGGGTACCGGGGGCTGGACGTGGGGTGGTTTCATGCCGCCCTGTCAGTTACTGTTGCTGAATCAGTTTGAAGACGGATCAAAGAGGTTTTTCTCCCCAACCTGCAGCCTGGTCAGTCGGACACTTGGGCTCCTGCGTGCCGGCTGCAGATTGGACCGTCAGGTGGAGCAGCAGCAGCTCTTTGCCCTGTTTGTCCTCTGCTCCCATGGTTCACTGTGCTTCTGTTCGAAAATAACACGCCTTACCAACACTGAGATGCTCAGGCTTTTAAAAATTAAATAAAAAGAGAAGGAAAATAGAATCACGATGTTTTAAAACTGTTTAGAACGTTGGAAAATGCCAAAACAGGTGCAGCAATGATTTTCTTTGAGATTAAATAATCCTTTTGTCATGATTAAGGCTGAAACAATGAATCAGATTGTGAGTGAAATAATCGTCAATTTAGTACTTAATTAATCACTAACTGGAGCACACAGACTCGAAAAAGGCCAAAAATGCACTCAGAGCAGTAACTAAGCCAAAACTGTGCAATATATACATATATTTTCTATTAAAAAATAAAAACCCATTGTTTGTGAATAAGTGGCATAGTTTTAGCTTCATTTGGTTCAAATTCTGCAAAAAAACCCCAAAACAAACAAATTAGATAACACTTTTTGTTATCTAAGTCAGTTAATCCAAAATGCTTAGCTTCAGATTTGATCTTTGCCACAAATGATCAGGCGCGCACTAACTGAATGCTATTTTATTGCATTTTACTCAATGAAATGTTCATTTTGTTATTTCAACAAGGAACTGAATTATTTGTTTATTTGCATTTTTTTATTGTATTTTTAATATTGCATAAAAAGGCTTCAGTAGTTTAATGAAAAATCTGAAGACTGTGACAAGTTTTTTGTCTGATTGATTGATTAATTGTTAGAATATTTAACAAAATAACCGATAACCAAAATAATTGTTAGTTGCAGCTCTGATTATCTTTGTCAAATGTTGGAGGTGTATGTTTTCCCCCATCTGATATTAATAACATGGACCAGTGCAGTTCCTTGGAAAAATTTGCGCTATTGTGAAATTTTTAGTTAGATTGTTTTTAGTAGGGTAGCTTGTTTTCTGTACATGTGTTCAACAGTACAAATATTTACAATGACCTTTACTGTAAATGCAGTTTGGTGTGAGGTAGCAGTTTGCATTTTCTGAACAATTTACCAGGATTTTAGGCCAACAGGGTAAAATTTTCACAAACTTTGGGCCTCCTGCAACCTCTCAACATTCAACTCCTATCATATAATCATCTCACACACATGCGCACATGCACACACCCACACACACACCCCCGCACGCCCACGCACACACGCACACACACACACACACACAGCATCATAATTAGACCATGTACAGCTTTCCCCATGTAACAGCCTATATTCCATCTTAATTCCTTATCAGATGCATTGATCGTGCAGCTTGTTGACTGATCTGTGGCGGCTGTCTGGAGCACAGAGATAAGCCATGTGTGTGTGTGTGCGTGTACCAGGTTTTCATATTCTTATGGGAACCTAATTCTGTCTACAATGTGAGGTTATGGGGACCATTGCTCCTTGTGGGGACATTTTTTGGGCCACATGAGGGAAATTGTTGTTTTCGTTAGTGGTTAGTTCTGTGATGGTTAGGTTTGGGGTTAGGATTACGGTAAGGATTAGGCTGTAGAAATTAATGGAAGTCAATGTGAAGTTCCCACAAGTCATGAAAACACGACTGCATGTGCATGCGTGTGTGTCCGTGCGTGAGTGTGTGTGTGTGTCCGTGCGTGTGCGTCCCTGTGTGAGTGTGTGTGTGTGTGTGTGTGTGTGCGGGGGTGTGTGTGTGTGTGTGTGTGTACTACAGAAAGAGGACCACTTCCACTATATTCACCAGCAAAAGGAGGTCATTCTCACCTTTTCTCAGTCTTCACATTTTTGCAGTTACACTTTACTAGTTAGATTTAAAGATTTTGATGTGAATTAAGTTTTGGTTTGGGTTTGAAATAAACTAGTTTAAGATAGGAAAAATGTCCAGATTAGACATAAATACAGTTACTAAAGCGGAAGGAAATCCATACAAAGTCCTCCGTTTGCATAGATGTACAAGGCTGTATGTTAGTGTGCATCAGCTATGAATTAGCACCTTATTATTTCTATATTTTCCTCGCATTATTTTGTTGTTAAAAACATAAATTAATTATATTCAGAGTTACCATTAAAATTTACTTGAAGCTCCAAATGAATCATTTTTACAAACCAGATTAGGAAATCGCTTCCATTAGGAGTCGATGGATAAATATTATCAGAATCACACAGAAGCTTAATCTCTGTGTTTATTTCTGCTTGTCTTCATTCTTATTAGTTGTGACCTGCTGTTTCCCCCCCCCAAACTCTCACATTTATCCAGAAAAAGATTTGTTCCCGAGTGAGGTAGGAGGGGGTAACGCAGCTGTCAATGGACTCCCATCAGGTCAGTGTTATCATAAGCTCCCCATTAGCATCTCTGGCTTTTCTTTCTTTCAAGAATGGCAACAAACAAAATATTTACATGGAAATGAGTGAAATGTACCTAATTAGTTTCTCTCCTGGCATTGTTAAGCGCCATAAAGAATCGCTTTTGAGTTTCTCAGCTTGAGCTCAGCAGCTGCTCAGCAGTGAAGCCGAGGAATTCAGCAGGAAAAAGTTTTTAGATGTTTTTATGTTTACAGCTTAAATGAGGTTTCAAAGATGAGGACCTTCCAAAAGCTCAGCAGAGATGGACACAGAAACTGTACTGAAGTAAGAGTAGCACTACTTCGACATATTTTTACTCAAGCAAAAGTAAAAAGTAGCCATCCAAGAAAATATTCGAGTAAAAATATGTTTGGTAAAAAAGTCGACTCAAATACTAAGTAACTGGTCAAATTATCAATAATTTAATATTTAAAAATTATGTCATCAGACGGACCAAAATGTAAAAGAGTTAAGTGGAAATTTTGATGTTTTAATGATGAAGATGACAATAATTCAAGTAATACAAGTAACAAAAAAATAATAAAATCAGGCAAAGAAATATTTTTTCCAAGTCATTTTCTTTCACTAACAGACTTATGAAACTTCAACAGAAACTGCAATGTGTGTCTCTGTGTCTGGTGAATGTTTGGTTAAAACATGTTTGTTTTTCATTCAGTGGGTAGAAAACACAGAAAATTTACTCAAGATGAGAGTAAAATTTAAGCTTTTTAAGCATGAAGCGCAAATTTTTTACGCATTCTGTTTACTACACTGTATAAAGTTAAGCGTAGTAAAAGTATACCTAAAAGTACATTTTAAAAAAAAGTTACTCAAGTAAATGTAAATGAGTAAATGTAACTATTTACTACCTAACTCTGACTTTGCACGTTACCAATGAAGTTTTCAGAAAGAGGGGAGGAAAGCAAAGGTAATACATTTTTTAAATAAAAATAATTTTGGGGATTAAATGCACATAATGTACCCCAAATAATGTCTAATCAACTGACACTGATACCTCAGCTACACTACAGATCTAAAATTCAATGTTTTACATTTTAGCAGCTTCACAGATGTCTAACATTATGCTTTCGCTGTCACATTGCAGCCTTTTCTAAACCCAAACAACACTGAGGGTGTTTTATATTGTAAGTTGTGTAAAAGCACACCTTGTGGTGCGGATATCTGTATGTGTTTGTGGTCTACAGCAGGTTATGTTTTCATCCCTGAAGCCTTTAAACTGAGCCTGGATCAGAGTCTCCAGAGCCTGCTGCTAAACTCATCTGAAGAGCAGGATTAGGCCTGTTCACAGGCTTTTCTGGGCTTTAATCTTTAATCCAAACTATAATATACACTACACCATCAGTGGCTGCCGCTCATTTCTGCATAAGATGAAACCATCACAGAGCACTTGGATGTCAAAGGCCACTTAAACAAAAGCTGTTTGCTTAGAGTCTCCAGAGCCATCAAGTTTTGGTTAAACCACGTGATATGAATCCTCCATGGATGACAGTTTGTTTTTTTACTCATTCAGAAGGAATTGCTGATCATAGCACAACTTCACTTTTGCTACAGCATTGGATATCTGCAAATTGATGACTCGGTATTTATTTTAAACCAAATGGTATCAAAAATCTTGATTAAAATATTGAAACATGCATTTTTATTTGTTCATCTAAACCCAGGGTGTTGGTGTGGGGGTGTACATTTATATACTACATATAGAGGACCACTGTGTCTATTTTCACCTACAAAGGGAGATATATGTGGAAAGTAAGGACATTTTCCCAGTCCTCACTTTTTTTTTGTTTGTTCAGTTGGAATATTCTCTAATAGTTAAGTTTAGAGGCATGGTGTAAATTCACTGCTAAAACATCTTACCAAGTAATTTTGGTTTAGTTTCCAGTGACGAAATACCTTTAAGCAATATATATGAGCTTGTTTTATGGTAATAATTCCTTAATATTGATGAAAATGTTCTAGTTTTACTGGCGGATTATTTTACTTATAACAAGATATTTTTCAAATTCAAAATCAAAAATACTTTATTAATCCCAGAGGAAAATTAAATAAAGTTCTTCAAGATTTTTCCTGTTATAAGTGAAATAATTTTATTTTTTGTTGCTTATATGAATTATTGTCATTTTTGTCCTTAAAATACCAAAATTTACACTTAAATATATATTTTGGTTCGTCTGATGGTGTTATTTTTAAATATTAAATGGTTGATAATTTGATTTGTTACTCAATACTTCAGGATAATTTTTACCAAATACTTTTTACTCTTCAGTAATTTCTTGGATGGCTACTTTTAATTTTTACTAGAATAAAAATAATTTTAAGTATTGTTACTCTTGCTTGAGTAATTCTTTTGGGTACTCTGTCCACCTCTGGGTTTAGATTAGGATTAGTATTAAGGTCTGACTTGAGTTTGATGTTAGACATGGTAATCAATAGGTTTAGGGTAAAGGTCAGGTTAGGCTGCAGAAATTTTTTTTTTTTTTAAATGAATGGAAATCAATGCAAAGTGCTTTTCCATTGACAGATTATTTAACATTTTCCCAATGTTACCAATGATGTAATCTGCCAGTGGAACTAGTATTTTTTCAACAATATTCAGGAATTATTGACTTAAAACAACCTTTAATTTCTTGCTGAAAAGCTCCTCGTTAGTTCTGATTTATTTCAAGTGTACTAAGATATTTGCACTAGGAATTAGACTAAAAGCACTTTGTAAAATGTTATGTTTTTGCAGTGTATTTTTTTTGCCTCCAATACATTTCAAATCACTGTATCCAAAGGGCACACATTTCACACACAGTCCATACCGTTAACATCCCTCCAGATTCATCAGATTTTCTGGTTTTCTCCCTTCTACTGGGAGGAGGCTGGGGAATTTCCCAGCTCTCTTTTGCGCTGCCGACCCAGGGTTAATAGGTGTTCAACCCTCCTATTATCCCGGAGCGTTTTGAATTACCAGCAGAGCGATATTTACCACTGATATCATATATATATGCTAATGTGGATCCTTAATTGGGTAGGAGGCGCTGTGGGTGGAGGGGTTGCAGTCAAGTGTAAAATTGATTTGTGAGGGCCAATATTTTATTTGACGGTAGCGGCCAAAGTTGTTGGCAGGAGTCCGGTGAAAAAGTTTCAGAAAAATAGACTAAAACTCTCGAATCCCTGATGGATTAATGTGTTTAATGTGACACAGCTCTGGAAAAAAAACATGAAGATATACAATATTAGGAAGATATCAGGAAGAGTTCAGAAAGTTAAAACATTACTATTGTTATTTCTCAATGAATATTAACTTGTTTTCATATTCATTTGAGGTGTGAAAACACTTAATCTTTTTTTGTTATTTTGACCATTTCTCATTTTCTGCAAATCTTAAATTTTTGCTTGGAATTTCGGAGACATGTTGTCAGTAGTTCATTGAGTAAAATTAACATTGTTGTTTTATTCTAACATAAATCTATAAAAAGTAAAATCAGAGAAACTTATCATTTTAAGAGTCTCTTAATGTTTTCCAGAGCTGTCAAAAGAAGCACATTTTTTATTACTGTGCTGTTTTTATGTTTTCACCTTTGCAAAGATGCAAAAAGGGTTTCATTCAGACGAAATAGGTGTTCTGCATTCTTTGGTATTATGCAATGATTAATGCCAATCAAAGCTATATTTTATTATTATTTGTAGTTAGTACAATACATTTAATTAACTTCCATGTTCCATTTAATTCCATGTTTGTGTTATGTGTTTACCGAAGATACACATTCAGGATGAATCTAAAACAAAACTCATCTATACAACAGCATTACTAAGTGTATTTCCACCCCTGATATTCTGTAGACTCAGTCTAATTAATTTGTTACATTTTGAGTTGCTGCAGTTCGCTTTCACACTGCACTATGTCAAACGAACCAAACCCTTTGAGCAACCTGTTCACCTCCTCACCTGCGGTGGCGCTGCACCAAGAACTACTGAAGGAAACGACAAGAAGACATTTGAAGAAAACACTCAGCATAACTTCCTTCTTCATAAAATGTAAACAAAAACAGAGTGGCGTCACATTTTAGCGGTTGTAGGATTTCTGTTGTGTTTCTGGTAAATTACTACAAACCATTTCTGCCACTAGCGCTAAACTCTCACATTTGTTTTAGGTGAATGCCCTGCACTTTAGCCCATTTCCTGCTTATGGACCGGTTTGCGGCTCGCTTGGCATTCACATATATACCCCTTTCATGCATAAATTATGAAATTATGATCCTTTATGTCAGGATTTTTTTTCAAAAGTGTTTTTGATTTTCTTAAGGCATAAAATAAAGGTGTGAGAAAAACTTTGATCTTGGTGATCGGTGGTAATTTTCTTCAAATACAAAGTTGTTTTTTGGAAGATACATCAGTAGCATTAGTCTTTAGGGGTTACTTGATGTCACAATATATTTTTATCTTTACAGTAGAAGAAGGGACTGAATAATCCTGAGTTGCTTTTTCCATCTGCCATATTGGATTTAACAAAAATTTTCTTGCACTTGCAGTTGATGGCCAGTAGTTGGCAGTGTATTGTATGGTGCACCAGTGTCCACTTCAGTGGTCTTTGTGCATTTATAACATAAAATTCCACAAGAAAATGGCTTTTAGATAGCTGTCTTCTGCTGTGAAAGGGACATTCGAACCGCACCAGAATTCACTTCAGCCGAACCGAGACCAAGAACTTTAGGCCGACCAGGATTCGCTGTTTTGGGTTTCACTACAGTTTGATTGTGCATTCACTCCTCCACAAGCAAACCAGACTTTGAAGGCAAACAAACTAGAGCGGACTAAGCAGGGTTAGTGTGAATGCACACTATGACACCAGGAGCGGTGGTTTGTATTTGGGCGGCTGCCCAGGGTGTCATTAGAAAGGAGGGAGGAAGCAGCTGGTAAAACAAAATGTAACTTCTGTTATGTAATATCTGTCACTTGCACCCTAATCTAACGTCCTGTATTCTCAGTATTAAGCAGGATTTGGATTCCCTGCTTAATACTGAGAGTCGTATGACCAGGTTATGAGGACTCTGACAGCAAAACCTGAAGAAACAAACTTCATCAGTACTGCATCTGATACCTCATCTCTTTAAAATCTGTTTGAAAATCCAAGAGTTTCCCCCATGTTTCATGTCTTAGCACCTAATTATGATTCCCAGTGTGTAAATCAAGCACGCTTGGACAAATATGTTTTCCTTTGATAAGTTGAATTTCATCTGATGTGCCAGCCTCCGCTCCCTCTTTGTGGCTCAAGCCGAAGGTTTTAAGCTGCCGTACGTGAGCTGCATGGCTGAACGTCTGCGGGCTTTGAAACAAACAGCGACTGCGAACTCTTTAAGTATATTATCGGCCAAGTTCTTTTAAGAGCACGTTGCTAAAGAAGCTTACCATTTAATTAATGTAACTTCAGCAAGATTACACCCGGCCCAGCCTTGTAAGCAGAGGCAGAGTCTTATTGACCTTCTATGCAAGAGCTTAAAGACGCAAGAATGGCGTTTTTACTCAACTTTGATGGGATAACTGGTATAATCTTACATAGGAATGGGAAGAATAAAGTGTTTTAAACATAATTCCCATCCAACCTCTGAGAGGCCCTGCGTGACACTCAAGTGGCCAACTGTGATGCCAAAACTTTCCTGTTTCCAGAAGTGAAGCTTGACTCTTTGAAGCCTATTTTTGTTTTTGTTAAGGAAGATTCATTTTGGGCCAGTTTAAGCTCAGAAAACATAAGCTTAAAAAAAACACATTCTGGTTATTAATTTTAATATAAATTGATTTCTGAGGATCTAGAAAATCTAGAAAAACTCCAACTTTAATATAGAAATAATGTTGATTTTATTTGATTAACTGACCAGTTTTGACCCAAACTGGTCAGCTGACAAATAACAGCATAAAACAAAAATAAGTGTCATACTAATATTTATTATATAAATTAATTATTCCCCGTAAGTTAATAGAAATTTAATAAAATCCTTGTTTGTTTAATAAATTAAAGGAAATTAGATTTTTTAAAATGTTTTTCTTGTCCTTTTCTGCACCCAAAACCTTCATCCTCAGACCTAATACCATCCCAGATGTTACCAACAACCCCCAAAGCCTTTTTCTGTTTTTTTTTTTTTGTTTTGTTTTGTTTTTGGTGTTGCCCTTTCAAACATTCTTTAACAGTGGGATAAAGACGACGGGAGGGATTGGGGGAGATTAGACTACGGGATCCTGCAGGCATTGTCTGAGAAACTGGAGATAAAAAAAGGGGGTGAAGAAGAAGAAAAAAAACGTTGGTTTGGTTTTGATTCTGGGGTCTGGGGGGCAGGGATGCACTGCGGAGGGAGGGGGCGTAATGGCGGCGGTGGGGGCGGAGCGAGGAGGCTCAAAGTGCAGGTGGTTCTGGGCGGTCAGCTGCCATGTGGGCTTCAATAAAAGGATATGGATATTTGGAGACGCCCGGGCTTTCTGTTTTCTCTTTCTGATATTGTGTGACAGAAGAGATTTCAAAAGCTTAATCTGATCTACATTTTTTCCCAGATGTCCTGATTCGCCTCATGGATCTTGATTATTGATATTTTTATTTTTAAAAAACACCACAAAAGATATTTTATTAATTTCGGATAGCTCATTCTCAACAAATGTATTTTATAAAAAGTCAGAACAGACATGTTGGCTTTTCATCCTAATATTAATTTTTAAGAACATTAGTGGGGTGATCCATTTGCTTAAAATACAACTTTGTAGCTGTAATACTAAATACTAAATACTAAATAATACCTTGTGGTTAAGACTATCGTAACAGGATATATTAGCAGCATTTCCATTTACCATATAACTGCACAATTTGACAATTAGAAAATAAATTGCTAAATGGAAACAGAGCAATTTTGAAAAACCTCAAAGTTTTTTGCTAGGATAAAGTTTTTCTTTGGTCGTATTGAAATTGGCTTGTTTCAAAAAGGAAACACTTTTTTTTCGCATCACACGAGTCACATGATCAACTGGATGCTGATTATGTTTCTTTTATAACTTATTGCGTGAACAAACCTTTCCATGTGTGATTTTTATTGCATTTCTTATTTAATGGAGACAACATAATTGCAAATTTGTGTTTTGTCAACCTTAGAGTTTGAGCGCAGCGGATATACAGAATAACAGAGTTCAATGAAGTATATTACATATTTATATCACTTAACAGAGTTTTCATTTGTTAAAATGACAATAAGTAATAATGTATATTTCCATGTTATTTTATTTGCTTGAAGAAACATCTAAAATAAAACAAAAAAGTATTTTTTGTCACTGCAAAAGTGGTTTCTTGTTACTGTTATTCAGCATCTTACCTCATCTTCTGTGACGCTCTAATTCTGCCAAACTCACCTGCTAAGCATCGAGGAAGATAAATGAGAATCTGATTACTCACTGCAAAAACACAAAATCTAAACAAGTGTTTAATGCCTAGACTTTACTGCAAATATCTTACTGCACTTGAACTAAGACAAAACTAACATATAAGTAACTTTTGAGCAAGAAATATAAACTTGTTTTATGTAAATGTCCCTTTAATATTCATATTTGCAGCTTATTTAACTTATAACAAAGGAAATATCTTGTTATAAGTGAAATAATCTGCCAGTGGAACTAATATGTTTCATAAATATTAAGGAATTATTGACTTAAACAAGGTCTCTATATTTACGTGGTTTTGCAGAAAAAGATAAACAGTTTCATTGAGTTTCTTGGCCTTTTCAAACCTTGGCAATTTTTTTAAAATTTTCTTTTGTCCAAATGTTTTGTTTATGAAATGACAGATGCCTGTCATGGGACCCAGCTGAGGGGCGTTTCTTATCTGCTGCAACAACTGAGGATCAATTTCACTTTGCTTTCTGTGAGCAAGTATTTTTGTGTAACTCTTCCCATAGAGATTTATTTCTGAAAGTTTTAGATTTCCCAGAAGTGCCAAATTTAGAAGAATTTGTTTAGGAAGGCTTGAAACCGAGACACTGATTAATTATTTACATTTTCCTCAATTGTTGTGTTTTCCCCATCATATTGTTCTCTTCTATTTGGGTTTTATGTACAGGAGGTTGTTTTAGAGATCTAATCAAACAGATAACGCATTTTCAGTCAGATTGTTATCCTTTGAGTTAACCCAAAGCTGTGTCTTTTTTTAAGCTTATCAAGAGGCTTCAGCAAAAACCATAAAAACGGCTAAACTTACCCTTCATACTGTTATGTTTTAAAAACCTTAACATCACTTGAACCACTTTTAAGATCTCATAAATTTAGTTCAGATATGTTTACTTTCAAAACAAACAGGTAAGCTGTGAGTTATAGGGGGAAAAAATGTCCCTTAAGGTTACAGTGTAAAACATGTGAAGGTGGTTTAACTAGAAAATGAAAGTCCACCTGCTGCGTTGGAAATGCAATTTTAGTGGTTTTAACTCAGAAATTAAAGTTCATGAAGTTGATTTAACAACAAGAGACAAGTAGTTTAAACATTGTTTTTAAAATTAATTGATCTTTCATTGAGAGTTTTAACTTAATGCTGCAATTTAAACCAAAAAAAAAAAAATTCACAATATGCAAGAAAAAAAAACTGCCCTCGTCTAGTTAAAGAGCCACATTTCTCTATTATTTTACTCACAATATCAAGTTAAAATAACTTATTTTACTTTAGAATAATTAAAATTTTGGTTTCAAATTGCATGAACAAAACTTCTGATCTGATGATGAATTTTATTAAACATCACAATGAATTTTAGTGTGAACAGGACATTATCCTCCAGCTTTAAAATAAACATTTTCCTTAATAAAACACAAGAGTCAGATCAATGTAACGCACTTCCATCTCAGGATACAGAAACAAGCCGCTAAGCATTCTGGGAAATAGTTCCCACTCCTGTCTTTTTCTTCTTTCAGTTTTTTAATCTAAAAAGTCTAGATTATTCAAGTCTTGGAGGTTTGAGAAAATTAATAAAAAGTTAACAGAACTGTAAGTTTATCTTTCACAAACTCACATTTAGGTTCAAAATATTAAACTGGATAAATTGATTTGACTTAAAGAGTAAAAGACAGTAGACACAACTAAATGCGGCTCAAATGTTTTACAGTGTAATGGCACTAATGCTGATTAATTAGTTTTTCGGGTCTGCTGGATCTGCAGGGGGTTATCAGCTGTTTATCAGCTGCCTGTTACAGATCCAATTCAGATGTCGGCTAATTAACACCAGCTGAATCTCTAATCTGCATCCATTCATGTGCTAAAGTGAACAGGCCTTAATTGTTATTTCCTTTTGTCTTTAACGTGTTTTGGTTTCAAAACATCCACATGACAGGAAGATGGATGAAGCTGACAAACGTCAGAAGTTATTGTTTAATTTGATGCCTTTGGTCCCGTCTCACCGCTTGTTCATTTGTTTTTATTGTATCCTCACTTTAATATTTTTATGTTTTTACTGGTTCAGAGTCAGAGGATAAACTTACTTCAGTTTATTCTCTATCCTCTTAAAACTGAGGCAACTTTAAATTAAAAAAATGTATTCCTACAAATTAATAAACAAAAGCTTTTGTTGTGAAAAGTCTTATGTGTTCTCAAAGCTGGATTAAATCAGCAGAAGTGGTTCGGATTCATTTTAAACGTCACATTTTCAAATGAAATTGAAAGATTTTGCTGAAAAACTCCCGCCCCGGTGGGTTCAGTCGACGCAAACGGCTCCCTGTCAGGATGGAGTCGGCTCAGCCATTAGCCAGCCAGATTGATTCATTACACTAATGTGAGTCTAACCCTGTTGGCCCTGTTGAAATGCGTGCAATATGACACTCCTCAAATTTGTTCTAACACATGCCCTGGGGAGCCAAACAGAGCCATCGCTAATGGGGGAGGTGGAGCCAATTATGCAGAGCAGAGCTGACTGTCAACAGATATTAGGACGGTATCTGCTGTGAGTGCTATCAGCAGGACCAGCCTCCTCACACACAACAAATCCACATCTTCTCCCAGAATACCCCTCTGTTATGCAGTTTAAAGATGCAGCAGGAGGAGCTGCAGAGTGTAAGATGGAAAAGTTGTTTCTTTAAGGCATCCAGGTCACTTTGAGATGAGGATGATGGATTCAAGCTTGATTATTTATCTGATATATACGGTAGTTACATTCGCTTGAGTAATTTGAATATTTTTACTATGATGTACTTCTTATTTTTACTTGAGTAAATTTATTATGAAGTATTCCTACTCTTACTTGAGTAAAATGTCTGGATTTTTTTACCCACACCTGCAGTTTTTGTTAAAGTTTCATCAGTTTTTTATTGAAAAAACTGATTTGGAAAATTTTCTTTTGCTTGGTTTTGTTATTTTTTTTGTCATTTATGTGAATTAATGTTCTTTCTGTTACCCTTAAAAGACAAAAATTTCCACTTAACTTTATATTTTGGTCTGTCTGATGATGTAATGTTTTAAGAATAATTAAATGATTGATAATTCGATCAGTTACTCTGTACTTGAGTAAACTTTTTACCAAATACTTTTTTAAAATGTGTTGAAGTAGTGCTACTTTTAATTGAGTAAACTTTTTGGGTACTTTGCCCACTTTTGGCTTTGTATCACAAAATGCATTATAACTTTTAAATAGCTTATGGGCCATTTTCATTTATTTTCAATACATAATTTATTTATTTTTGAACCAGAGCTGTGCAGTTTTGTAGTTTACATCTTAATTTACTGCCTGGTCTCTTGACACCTCAGATATTCTCATTTTTATTTCCAGTTCACCAATTTAATTTGTGTGATTCCTGATACAATTTAGAAAAAAATAAAAACAAATCAAGTAAAACATAACACATCCATCACAAAGCAGATAAACAATTATTCCAGCATTTTAACATAAAAAACCTTCATTTGCAGTTGTCAGAGTTCTTACATAAGTTTATACACAAAGCAAAGCATGAAAAGTTTGTATGTTATTCATGACAAACATTTTTACTTGCAGATGTTCATGAGATTCTGGAGGTTTCTGAAAACGTCCTGATTGGTTATTTCCAGTTTCTTCATTATAGCTTCACTGTAGTTACACCACAGATGTGATTAGATGTTTGTTTATCTAATCCAACATGAACTGATTAGATAAATTAAACAATTTATTTATCATTTATCTCCAGATAAAAAAAAACCCCCAACTAAATCTCACAATTTGTTTCACACACAAATAACAGAAAATCTGTATATTTGATGCATGGAAACAGGTTTTTCCCAGTCAAAAATACTGAGAAACAGAATATCAGTGATGTGTAACGCACGCTACTTTTTCATCCTTAATGAAGATTATTTCCAAAATGCTTCTGTCACTGATTATTATTATTAGTTACAAAATCAAGGTCATTGATTAGAGAAAATATTTTCATCTTTATGTCAAACTTTAACTGTGAGGTTTGCTTTGAAAACTTTTCCAATCAGAATGGATTTTTGTTTTTCACCAGAATCAGTTCAAACTAAACAAAGAAACCTCAAATGTTATCTCTAATAAATGACGATCTCCTGTGAGTGAAGCGGCTTCAGTCTGGGTGGTCTTTATTTACCTGGAGCTGAGGGAGATTTCTGCCCCCTGCGAGCCGCTGCCGTCCCCTGAACCGCCCTAAACTCCGTCAACACTCATCCAAAACTCTGAGCCTGAAATAACCCGCTCGCCCAAATAATGACTGCCATCAAAATGTGCTGACAGCTGCATCAGACGTCTTTCTGCAAAAGAAAATGGTCATGGGAAAAATCAGTTTTTTGTTGTTGTTTTTTTTTACATAGGTCTCCCGTAAATGTTTTAAGAAAAATGCAACAAATATGCTCAATAATGTCCATATAATGGGTCAAATACCAATTTTTTTTTGTCAGTTTCTAACTTTGAAAAACATCATTGCTATTGAACAATTTTGGCTAAAGTGGAGATACCTGCTGCACTGAATTAAAAAGAGTTTAATTCAGTGTTTAGCTCCCTTTTATGTACTAACAGGGAGCTAATAGTAAGACTAATTGTTGCTGTTTTTTATTAGCATCTGACCTGAACTGATCATATTCTGCCAATGGCAGGATGGAAAAGGATTAAAAGACATGCTGATGTTAACTCTACACTTGTTAGAAAAACAGTTTTAGATAGGCTGCTGTTAAGCTTTAATTTAGGAACATTAGTTAGTAGAAAAATGAAATAAAACCAGATAAATGTGAAAATCTGTTATAACTACGCATCATCCTTAAAGGCAAAACAGGCGAGAAGTATACATATGAAAAATAATAATAATAATATTAACAAAGAAATAAAACATATTTGTAATATCTCCTGAATTAGAGAAGTGATGAGGAAAACCTCAGATGACTTGATTCTGCCGCCCATATTTTGCACATAAACTGTGAAATCCAGTAGTTAAAGTTAGTTTACCACAGCTGGAGTAAATGAGGCACATCTTGGATACGAGTTGCATTTCAACATGCACAAATCTTTGTCTATATTATGCAAAAAAAACATTTTTTTAAATTAATAAGCTATTTTGCAATTGCTGTGCTTCCTTTACATAAAATAAGAAGCTAAAATAACAGGTGAATAAGTTGGTTCAAGTTATCAAATATATTTCAGTCGTGGCTCAGGCGCTCATCATCTATCAGCCATTAGAGGAGACATCGGCGTCTTGTTCAGGCGTTGGAACGACAGATCTCTGTCGGCTACGTATGCGGCGATTTGGGGAAATTATAGTCAGTAATTTTACAGAAGAGCTTTGGATTCAACACGTTGGAATAACATACACTTTTTATGAGCTGTGATGTGGTGAGAGCTCTGGAAGAACAAACAAATCATCATCCTCCCACTACTTCCTGTTGTCTTCTTCATGGTTTTCACCAGTAGTAACATCCATCTGTTCGATGTGAATAAGTGTTTTGATCCAGCTGGAAAACCAAACAGACAGTTCAAACAGACTCACAAAACGTGAGTCTGTTTGAACTTGACTTGTTTCAATTCAGCAAATTTAGTTTTGTAATTTCAGTTTCTGCACTTTTCTTTTATAGTTTAGCTGTAATCTCACATCAAGAAGATTTTCAGTTACTCTGAACTATAAAACATTTGAGCAGCATTTAGTTGTATCTACTGTCTTCTACTCTTTAAGTCAAATAAATTGATCCAGTTTTAGATTTTGAACCTAAATGTGAGTTTGTGAAAGATAAACTTACAGCAGTAAGTTCTGTTAACTTTTTTATTAATTTTGTCAAACCTCAAAGAGTTTAATAAACTAGAGTTTTTAGGTTAGCACTTAAAAAAAACAAAAGAATAAAAAGACAGGAGTGGGAACTATTTCCCAGAATGCTTAGCGGCTTGTTTCTGTATCCTGAGATGGAAGTGCGTTACATTGATCTGACTCTTGTGTTTTATTAAGGAAAATGTTTATTTTAAAGCTTGAGGATAATGTCCTGTTCACACTAAATGTTTCTGAGCCGAATTCATTGTGATGTTTAATAAAATTCATCATCAGATCAGAAACTTTGTTCATGCAGTTTGAAACAAGAGTTTAAATTACTATAAAGTAAAATAAGTTGTTTTAACTTGATATTGTGAGTAAACTATTAGAGAAATGTGGCTCTTTAACCAGGTGAGGATAGATTTTTTTCTTACATATTGTGAAATAATTATTTAAAAAACTTACAATCACAGATTAATGAACTTAAAAAACAATTAAGTTCATTAATCTTGTCTCTTGTTGATAAATCAACTTCATCAACCTTAATTTCTGAGTTAAAACTAAAACAATTTTCTTGTCGACTTAAATTGCATTTTCAAGGTGGACTTTCATTTTCAAGTTAAACCACCTTCACATGTTTTACAGTGTGAACTCTAAACGAGGTGTTTTATTCATGTTTATTAAGTTCAGGAGGAATTAATAACTCACAGCCACGCTGCCTGACAGCTGCTGTGTGCCGTGGGCCTGGCGGCCACACCGGTGCCACTCCTTCCCCCCTGAAGGCCACATTCTTCCATATCCATGCTGTCTGAGCAAACTGCCCTTCTGAGGCATCCTGACTGGCCACTGCCTTGGCAACATGCATTGTTGCTCGATGCAAATCTGCTCACACTGGGACAGAGGCTCGGGGAGGGGGCATCCTGGGCTCAGGAGCCGGGATAGAGAAAGGAGGCAGGCCAATAAATGAAAGTTTGCCTTAAATCCTCAGGATAATAGAGGCAGAGGTTGGGGCCGAGGCTCGAAGCCGAGATAAACAGAGGGATTACTCCTTGGTTTTGCATCACTCGCTCTCCTCTGGGTGGCCCTCAGCCATCAGGAAAGCACAGAGGGGAGAGGGGCTGGCGAGAGAAGAAAAAACGTTTAACGCATGGACATTCTCACAGCACATGGGGGAAAAGGAGTGAGCCTAATTCCATCAAAGACTGAGAAATTAGCAATTAATTTATTCCAACCTCCCTGCCCCTGCTCCTTTTCTATTTTCAGCCCAATTGTTGGTTAGTTCTGCAACATCTGGTCCAGAACAGTCAGTGCGCCTGATGACGGATGCACCATCCATTAAAGTAGAAAGGCAGAGAAAATCTTCCCCTTTTCATTCATTTCTTGTCCATGGGAGATTAGTTTGGTATGAAGAAAGTAATCATTAAAAATGTTGCTCCTTTTGCAGGCCATGCATATCCACCACGGCCAGCGCCTTTATTTGCAATTGTAATTTAAAGAATAATTAAAGAAGTTAAATGATTTTGTAAATGTAGAACAACTTGAGTCTTTGTACTCAAGGGTGCATGAACCTGCACCTTATGGCTGGTTGCTCCGATAAACCCGGTAATGAAAGAATGCAGCACAGCACTAATGACAAATTTTTTGAGTGTATTGGATTTGCTCAGCCTGCAGCTCACACTGACGCCGATGAACAGCAGAGCAGGAGGCTGGTAACAAACATTGGGACCGATTTTTACAACAGGACTTCAGTTATGTAATTTTTATTACGAAGCAAATCAATAAAAAAAAAATCATTTGCTGTTATCTCTGGTGAAATTAGATGTGTGCAGCAAGCTGCAAGTTTAAAAAGAAAATAGATATAATTAAATGTTTTTCTTAATCCAATCCATCATTTCAAAATATTTGTATTTATTTATTTCTATCTTTAACAAAATTTAATAAACACATCTAATTTGTAACTGAGCACCTTTAAATTAAAGCCTAAATATTTTTAAAATGTATAAAATAAAAAAGACTTGCAGTTGAAACCTTTCATTTACATGCAAAACACAAATCATTTCTACATCTTAATGTCAAAATTATGAGAAAGCGGTTTTTTTTCTTTTTTAAATTAAGAGAGAAATGGTTTTCATAATCATATTACCCTTTTAAATTCTGGAAAAACTCAAACGATGATGTTTAAGTTTTATAAGCTTTTTGCTGAAATTTGATTTCAATCAAATTTGAAAGAAGCTTTCTCTTTTTCTTTTGCCTCTGTGTTATTTTGTCATTATGTTATTTATATGAATTATTAAAATAACAAAATTTCCACTTAACTTTAAATTTTGGTCTGTTTGACGATGTCATTTTAAAAATGTAATCAGATGTCCTAATCAGTTTCTCAGTACTTGAGTAAACCTTTTACCAAATACATTCGAACTCTTTATTGAGAAATTTCTTGAACGGCTTTTTTTTTTTTTACTATTTCAAATTGAGTAAAAGTGCCACTCTCAGTTTAGTTCAACTTTTGGTTCTGTAAAAACAGAAAAGGAACTTGAATAAACAGCCACAGAAGAACAAACTAGCAAAGAACTGAAGCAGAAACTGTTTTTTTTTTTTTTTTCTATCCTTACGATAAGCTGATGAGGAACAGGTGGGTAGATTGAGAAAAGCTCAGGCTGCATCTACCACTGAGATTAATCAGCAGCAGTAAAATAGAAACGAAACACAAAGTTTAACAAATATGGAAAAAAATCTGAGGAAAAACCCCTTAGTCCTAAGATATTCATTGTCTGACAAAAAGATTGTGGAATGACTTATGCAACAACAACGATGAACGAAATAAAATCATCTGGGAAAGCAAAATGCTGACTCATATTTGCCAAACGAACAGCAACTGTTCACTATTATACACCCAAACTGCACAACTTTACCTCAGTACGTTCCTGCGCTCAGGAGCTTTTGGCATTTTGAATGCTGTATGTAAACCTGTTAGGAGAAGCGTTGCTATGGTAACGCCAAAAATATGTTTATTTAACACGCATGAGGCGGTTCAGCATAAAACAGTAAATACTTTCTAACCGTAGCCAGTTAGAAATACATCTAGAGTTCAGATCATTAAGCAAATCAATCACTGGTTTGAGTAAAAATAATATTTTCACGTGGCAAATAATTTAGTAGCTTGTTTAGGTCGAATGATGGAAAACCTGTTGAAGCACGAAGGCAGCACAACATGTTGGTCATGGTGCATTTAGCTGTAAAACTGAGAGAGATGAGTTTGTCCAGACAGATACAAGAAAAGCTGAAGAGAGAGAAACACATGAACAAGAAAGGCTGATCAGATAAACTGATCTGAAATGCTTCAAACGGAAACCAAAACCTGAAAGATGTAAAAGAAAATGAAAAACTACCATTACAACAAATCAAAGAGAAGTAAAGACTTGAAAAATAACTCATTTTATAGTACAACTCTGGAAAAAAAACACTTAAAATGATCAGTTTCTCTGATTTTACTCTTTATAGGTTTATGTTTGAGTAAAATGAACATTGTTTCTATGAACTACTGACAGCATGCCTCCGAAATTTAAAGCAAAAATTTTGTATTTATTTGCAGAAAATGAGAAATGGTCAAAATAACAAAAAAGATGCTGTGCTTTCAGACCTGAAATAATGCAAAGAAAACAAGTTGATATTTATTTAGAAAAGAGTTAAAACATGGTTTTTGGTGGAAAAACCACAAGGTTTTCAATGTGACTCTTAATTTTTCCCAGAGTTTTATGTCCATTACCAGCTTCTGAAGCCTGAAATATACAAAAACACAGATTTAATAAACACAGATGAAGCCAAAAGCTTGAAAACGTGTGAAACACTAAGCCAGTTCCCAAACCTGTAGCTGAATATGAGAAAAAACAAAACAATAACTTTTATTAAATCTCCTTCTAAGGAAGAGAACAAAACTATGAGTCTTAAAATCTATTTTAAATTTGTAGAACTCAATTTATGTTCTCAGATGTTTGTGCTTTTTTGGGTTTCCTTTACATTTGGGACAGAAAATAAAAAGTTAATTTCATAATGAAATCAAAGTCTGATCTTGGCACTATGTTTTATTTTCCCATGATTCTTTTGGCAGCATCTCAGCGAGAAAAACAGCCTAACATGACGGGGACTAAGATATTCATCCGTCCGGCTGTTGATCACGTGACTCATTCGATGTGATAAAAATATTTCGGTACGGCTGAAAAATCGCCTCATCTGAACGCAAAAACATGAGTTTTTCAAAACTGGCTTGGTTCTGTTGAGCAAATGTATTTTTTGTCATTTCAGTTTGCACAGTTTAAAGTTAATGGAAATGCAGCTGTAGTCTCATATGAAGTAGCTTTTCAGTTACTTTGAATGAACTGTTAGAAAACTACAGCGAGATGGCCGCTGTAAACTCTGTCAGTCAAGACATTTTAGTAGATGAATCCTAAATGAGGAGCTTTATTCACGTCTTTAACAGCAAGAGGAATTAAAAACGGGCCATATGACTGCTGTTTTATGGGAAAATATAAAGTTCCTTCATATTTCTTTTCGTAATGTAATCAAAAGTCTGACCTTGGCAATATATTTTATTTTCCCATGATTCTCTTGGCAGCATCTCAGCGAGGAAAACAGCCTGACATGACGGGAAAAAACTTGAAAGAACACAAAGGCACAAAGAGACGGAGGGTGCAGCGGCTGGAGGCGGCCGTCTTGGGCCCAATCGAGGACCCGGCCCCGCCATAAAGCCGGGCCACTCCATTTCTGAGCGAATGCTAATGAGATTGCTCTGATCCTTCTGCTGCTTCCCATGTTTTCAACACCTTCAAGGACCACATGGCGCTCACAGCATAAAGACAACTAAATGAGAAATCTGAGCGTTTTTTGTGATGCCGGGGGCCTCCTCGCTTTTCAACCTGGCCGCCCATTCAGCCAACCCTCCCCAAGATGGGAGGATGAAAAAAAAGACGGGACTACAGGGGGGATGGATGGGTAAATAATAAAAAAAATAAAAAAATAAAAAAAAATGGCATTTTGTGAATGAGAAGCAATAATCAATTTATGGCTGTGTGAGGAGGACGGATTGCCGGATGGGAAAACTGAAAGGGAGGGGAAAGCAAGGAAGAGAGATGCTCACGTTTTGGTTCTCTTTCTCACAGCCGCTGTAATGAGATCACTAACATCTTGAGCCGGCCTTCACTATGGCCGCCAAACAACGGGCCACCAGATGAAAGGTGAATGGGCGTAGGTTCCCGCTGACTGGCTCAGAAGCGCTTTAATAGCACAACGCTCTAAGAAAGGTTCCTGGGCAGTAGCTCATATTAGCAGCGAAGCACACTGCTTAATAGGATGATGCCTTTTGGCTTTTGTCATGAGATGATTAAGGGCTTCGTTGTCACCGCTGCCTGCAGAGCACAAGGCACTAGAACCCACTCCGACCGGCTTTATTGTCTGACTCCGTGTTGCAGAAAGGAGAGCTTTTGGTGAAAACACCTCTCAGGCAGCTATCAGGTGAGCTCTGCCTTTTAGGCTCGCATACGTGGCCTCCTTGAGCATATCTCAAGTGCTTTGTTTTCCTCTAAAGACCCTTAAATGTGTCACCATGTCCGGACGACGACAAATGCCAAAGTGAGAGCAGCAGACAGACATGAGGCTGCACTGCAAAGACACAAAATCTTACCAAGTTTCTAATGCAAATATCTTAAAACGCTTGAAATAAGACAGAACTAACTTGTACATGAGCTTTCGGCAATAATCCCTTAATGTTTGGAGATTATTTCACTTGCTATAAGTGAATTTATCTTCCATCAGAAATGGAACTTTTTCATCAAAATTAAGGAATTAATTTATATGTTTCTTTCTGAAAAGTTCCTTGTAAGTTCATTTCATCTTATTTCCAGTGTACTAAGACATTTGCACTAGAAGCTGGACCAAAAACTCTTGGTTAGATTTTGTGTTTTTGCAGTGTAGCCTGTAATTATCCTTGAACAGATTCATCCCGTTTGATTTGTGTTGCTGTTGATGAGAACAGATCATCATTTCTTTCATTATAACTTTAAATTAATCTTTATTAGGAATGTAAGTTTGCTAGTAATGAGCGGCGGTGGACAAAAATGTACTCAAGTAAATTTACTCAAGTTAATTTACTAATCTAAAGTTGATTGATGTTGTCAATTGGCAGATTTTCTCATAAAATTTTCATAATATACAGAATTTAAAAAAAACATCATTACATTTTAACATTATTTTGGATCAGCTGTATTAAATATTGACTGAATAAAAATTGTAGTCCTCTCACAAAAGTGCCGCCTCTTACGATCAATGAATCAGTCAAGTTTATTTGTGCAGCACATTTCAGCAACAAGACAATTCAAAACACATCATAGAAGCATAAAAAAAACACATTATATGGTCAACAGTTGTAAAAAAAACAAAAAACATTGCATTGTAAAAATCATCAACACACATCAAAACATCTTATTTTGCTGAATTAAAAAAGAAAAAAGAAGAAACGCATCAAATATTTGAAACATTTTAATTCCCCGTGAACAGAAAAACGTTTGTATAACTTCTCTCCATGAAGGGCTTTAACTCATTACAACATTCTGGAGATTTAAAAATTATGCACACCACTACATAGATTTAAAATACTATGACAAAATATGTTGCAGCAAAGATCGCACAATACCACTTAATCTCATGTAAAGCCATGCAGACTCTCTGTCTTAAATAATTATGTGATCTTTTGGGAGTCTTGATAGAACTTGAATATTTTTAAATATGGGGGGGGGGGGAGACGGCGGCAAAACGGAAGAAGTAACAAACGGCGTCATGATGCAGTTTAACACTGATGCTGGTTTACTCCTCCCTGCAGGTCCAACAAAATGTGCATTTATTCAATAAGATTCAACCTCAGTTAATTATTTTCTAGTTGTGAAATCCTTAAAAAACTATTAAACAGTCTAATCAAACATAAATTCACTGTAAAACATCTGAAGGTGGTTTAACTTGAAAGTGAAAGTCCACCTGCTGCCTTGAAAATATAACATTAAGTCGACAAGAAAATAGTTTTGGTTTTAACTCAGAAACCAAAGTTTATGAAGTCGATTTAACAACAATAGATAAGTTGTATAAACATTGTTTTTAAAGCTCACTAATCTTGAATTGAGTTTTAACTTAATGCTGCAATTTAAACCAAATAATTATTTCACCATATTTAACTGTCCTCTCCTGGTTAAAGAGCCACATTTCTCTATTATTTTACTCACATTATCAAGTTAAAATAACTTATTTTACTTTAGAATAATTTAAATTCTTGTTTCAAATTGCATGAACAAAACTTCTGATCTGATGATGAAGTTTATTAAACATCACAATGAATTCGGCTCAGAAACATTTAGTGTGAACAGGACATTATCCTCAAGCTTTAAAATAAACATTTTCCTTAATAAAACACAAGAGTCAGATCAATGTAACGCACTTCCATCTCAGGATACAGAAACAAGCCGCTAAGCATTCTGGGAAATAGTTCCCACTCCTGTCATTTTCTTCTTTCGTTTTTTTTTTTAAGTGCTAACATAAAAATTCTAGTTTATTAAACTCTGAGGTTTGACAAAATGAATAAAAAGTTACAGCTGTAACTTTATATTTCACAAACTCACATTTAGGGTAAAAATCTAAAATTTTAAATTTATTTGACTTAAAGAGTAGAAGATAGTGGACACAACTAAATGCGGTGCAAATGTTTTACAGAGTGGGTTCTATATTTCTTCTGCAATGGTTTAATGTAAACATCCATCAATTTTACATCTGTCCCGTGGCACAATATCACTGAAAAGGCATGAAGTTAGCTCTACTTATGCTCTAAATAAAAGGAATATTGTGTGTTATACTGTCATCACAATTTAGCACATCTTGAAGGAGGCTGAGAAGAATGAAAACTGGCCAGTCTGACGTTAAACAGAGAATGCTCTATTTCCATTTTTTGCAATCAATGCAGGTCTTTTCAATCAGGAGAGCTTTATACTCGGGATTAGTTTTGGTGACTTAAGAAGCTAGACTAGCGCCGTACCCCCACCATCTGCAACTGCGCCGCACTCCTTAACCCCCCTTCCACCCTCCTTAACCTTCCCCAAATCCCCCCAACCCTCACAAAAATAGCACAAGGATACCGCCACCCTTTTCACTCCTGCCTAACAAGGCAGCTCCGAAGCACAGGCCCACTCCAAGTAATTAAATCAATCCCTTTGTGTTCCCCGATATTCCCCTTCAGTGGGTGACTGCCCAAGATCTGATTACGACTCTTCATGCATATGCAAGCTACAACTCGCCAAGAACATCCTCATACTTTATTAAAAACAACTATTATCAATATCCTCATTTTTAAATGACGTTCTGGAGGTTTTTTTCTGTTATTGTACAGTTTGTAAAGTCAAAGGTTTGATTCTGATTGACTGTTGAAGTAGGCGCGGTCACCGACTGTCAAGGCCTCGGCAAATTTGGGGGAAAAAGGCATAAGAAGAGAAGTTAGGGTCGAAGCCTGAAAGACAAATTGGATTAGCAAGTATTGGATTAAAGGTAAAACGGAGGGATAACAAACAAGAAAAGCTGCCTGTGATCACAGGCTTTAATATATTTCTTTTCCTCTTAGATCCCTTTATTCTCTCCCTCCCCCTTTTTCCTCCTTTCTTTCTTTTTTGAGTACAGATCCCAGGCTTAAGACAGACTTATTAAAACTGGGATTAATTTGTAATGCTCCCCTAACCCTCGGGGTCAACCGAAGATTTGTTATCTAAAGCAAACAGGAAAAATGTACTCCAACAACACGAGGGCTTTAAAGCCGTGTCCGTGGGGCTTCGGGGAGACTTTCGCTTTGTGTGAAAGGTGTTATCCTGAGATACATAAGAGAGGAACGACAACCCATTAGGCCACTCAAGGTGTGGATTAAAATGATAATTCAATTTTACAATTATATCTGGGTTTTTAAAAGAAATATTAGGGATTTTTTTTAAAAGTCTGAGATATTTATGTAGAAATTGACGTAAGAAAACTCTCACTAACCTAATTTCTTTCATTTTTATTTAGTTTTTGAGAACTTACATCATTCTAAAATGATTTAAATGTTATTTATATTTTATTTTCTATGGGAAACCAGTGAAGGGACAGAGTTGATCAACATGTAGACCCACATCTACACGTTTATTGTTGGTCTTCCTTTATCCTCCTATATTTCAAAGGATCATTAATCATGTTTTTTTTTTTATAATTTACAATACATGTAAGAGATGCTGCATTTTACCAAAAACAAGCAGCTTTATCCATAATCTTTTTGAGTTGTATTCAAATCTCACAACATTTCTGACAGAAAATTTCTTTGAGTGTAATTGTTTTTGTTCTGTTTTTATATACCGCTACCTTGCTTTGATTGCTGCTGTGAGACATTAAATTATGTTTCATTTCAGTTGTTAACACGGAAGATAAAACAACATGGGTGAAAAGGACGACGCAAAAGCAAATATTTAAATTGAAGAGCATATAAGTTATCTTGTATATTATTAAAAAGATCTACTAAAGATATCTTTACTACTCATATGATGACGGTACTTGAACAGATTTACTGTAACACTGAGTTGTTTCTCCGCCATTCGCACATTCAGCAGCACATTCACAAGGATGATTGACAGCGCTAAGACCCTCCTCCTGTCTCTGATGGGTTGTTTTTGACTGGGAGCTGTGACATTTCTGAATTTCATTTTGCAGAACTTTTGTCTCATATTTCACTGTCGCAACATGTCGAAAGTTTGAGCAAACGTAAAAAATACTTTTTTTAAAAGTTACGTTCTGCATCTGTCAATCAACTTTAAACTTTATGATTTATGATTCTGAGAACATATATCCCAAAAAAGTCATATTTATCAGCAGTATTAGTTTAACGACGACTGAACAGTTTCTTTATTCACTTTTAAACACGCCTTTTTACTCTTATTTTCCTGTAAACTCTTTTGACATTATGTGAAAAACCTAAATCGGGAATGATTAGATTAATTTAAATTAAAACATTACAACCTTTATCCTGAAAAGAAGTGAAATTAAGACATTTCTCCTTTTAAAGTGGATATATTGATTTCAAATCATTGTTATGGAGGAATCCAACATATATCTGAAAGTTTTCTTTTCTCATAAAGACAAAACATTGAAAGTAATAGTGTTGTTTTTCTAGTTTTGAAATCAACATTATTTCTATTTAAGTGTTTTTCTTTTTACAAAGATCTTTGACCTTAACAAATAAGTAAAAAGGTCGAGCCGTCTCCTCTGAAGATGTGATCGGTGTCTCTCATGTCCGTTTTCCGTTGGTAATCCTCCACAAATTGCCCTCCGCTGCAGTTTGTGTATCCGCTATTTGCACTGGATTACTGTGAGTCACTGGTGGCAAGTGTTCAAATCAATGTTTATTAATGGTTTCTTTAAGTGTTTAAAGATTAAGTCATTAACATATTGATGAAGTTTTTAAAAGTTGCCTGTGGAGAGAAAAGGAGCCGGAGCTGCAGAGGGTTAGACGAGCTGCCAGGAACCAGAAAACGAGGATCTGAGGAGGAAGGACAAAGGAAAAAAAAAAAAAAAAGAGGAGAAATAAGAGTCAGGTGATTCATTTAGCAACAAGAAGTGACTGCGTTCCTGCACAACATACATCCACATTCCTCTTTTCTTCAAGATTTACACTGAGACATGCGGTTCTGGCTGTTAAAGTGACTGAAACATCCAGTCAGAGCTGCATTCTCAATGCGATGCAGCTCAGTCAATTCAAATTGATTTTGCTGTTCAAGAATGGCCGCCGCTGCCCTTTTGCTCGCCACTGTAATTCCCTGCCTCACCTGATAAAGGAGCTGATCCATAATAAATCAATTCTAATTAGTTTTATGTTTTTAGGGAAGAAGACAGAGGGTTAGCTCGTTGCTAACGGGAGCAACTGATTCCTATCCATCAGTCATCAGCACACTTGATATCACTTAATCTTGAGATTATTAAGTGTGGATTACTGATGGCTTTATTTGCTTATGCTTCTTGTATCAAGGACATAAGAGCGTTCTTTCCTCCAAGCTCTTTTCTCTTTATCCCTCCTGTTATATTCGTTTCTGAGGTACAGCAATAATGTTCCTGGGTCGTTTAATGGGCATGTTTAATCCTGCAATAGTGTCAGAAACCAAAATAATCCTCCAAAACATTTTTGCATCTGATTATTAACTCCAATACTAACCGTTTCAATCAATATTTGTGCAATGATGTTTTTTTATTTCTCACAAATAAAGGATCAGTGACGACAACTTACTCATTTACCACTGAAAAAAGCCTGCACACACAAAAAACCCCCAATAATTTCTATATTACATTTAGATTTTTTTTCAATGGATGATCTTTATAATTGAACTTCAGACACATATACTGTTCAGGGTCAAATTGACTCGCTGATTAAAATCAAGACAAATGAGTCTTTATGTTTCCCCCCACTTCTGCTGAGTTTCCACTCAGAGTGGGTTGAGTTATATGAACACCTGCTTTCTCGCAGTTTCCTAGTGAAGTAAAAAGTCGGCTTGTGTGTGTGCATGTATGAGGGTGGTGTATTGTGTTTGTGTGGTGAAATGTGGTTCATAGCTGCAAGGAAACATATAGAATTGGACAAATCTTTTTTAAATCTTTTTTTTGCCCTTCAACTTGACTGCCGGGTCAAATTGACCCGAACAGTATCTATGTAAAAAGTAGATCCTGGGGGGGAGGGGGGGGGGGGTTAAAATGTGTAAAATGAATACATTTTCAATTTATTTGCAGAGTGCACCTCTGTAAAAATAGAAAAAGCGTCATGCAAAAAATATTTCCAACTATTTAAAAAAAATGTAATCTTTAAAACGGGTCAATTTGACCTGCATCAGAACAGGAGGGTTAATGATTTTGTGTCAAACAAAGGGATCAAATTTAACAGAATGTGTCAAAGTTGTTTCTGGTTCTTTTAAAGGTGATCTATTTTGCTAGATGGATTGATGGGCTATTTAAAACATGTCCACTTTACACAATGATATTTCAGTCTGGTCAGTACTGCCTACTCTGAACTCCTTTAAGGTGTTTTAGGGTGTCTTGTTCCTTCAAATCCACATAAGCTGCTGCTGGCCACATCCCCCAACCCAACCCTTACACTCAAACTTGAAAACCAACGTGCAAGTATACAACTGCTTTGAAAAGCAGACTAGGAGCCTCCTGCACAACCAACAAGAATGCAGTGAGTGGCTTCTAGAAAGTAAGTTAACAACAAAACACTTGTGTTTTCCAGCAGTCATTACATACAGCGGTAAAACCAGCTGACCAGATGTACTGGAACTTCCCTGGGGTTGCTAGGTAACGGCCTTGGCTTCGGTGGGGTTGCTAGGTGACAGGCAGTTCCTGCTGATTTGTGACGTTACATATTTAAGTGATTGAGCATTTTTTAGAAAAAGTAAAAATATGCAATACAAATAGTCAACTTGACTTTTGAAAATAACTTTTAAGCAGGTACAGAATAAACTTTTTTATAAAGCCCACATTTCTTTACAAAAAATATCTAATTTATAGGTATAATACTCTTAATATATCTTAATATACTTTAATAATCTTAAATGTTGTTTTTTCATTCGCTGTAAATAGAAAATCGTCACAAAACTAAATGCTTGAACTTTGTGTACAGTTAATCAGTAGAATGTGAAATAAGTAACATCATTTTAATTTATAGGAAACAACTGTACATAGAGTGTGTTTGTGATCAGTTTTAAATAATGACTAAAGACAGACAAAAGTGCTGCTTAACATAGGAAAGATAAATATTTGAAGATTCTATTTAGGAAAGTTTCAGATGATTCATTTTAAAATGAACAGTAACAACATGCAGAAGTAAACGCAGAGCTATCCGTCTCCCCGCTCAGAGTCTGGTTGCAATTCTGAACTTAACAATGTACCTCTCTACGCCTGCCATTGATTTCTCCACCATTTATTTCTGTTTTGGTTCATGCATGGGGTCTCTGCATTTGAAAGTGGATGCTCGTCTCTGAAAGACGGATCCATGCATAGACTCCACTACTTTTGTAGTCTGCTGCGGTTTTATATGATAAGGTTTCTTAGACGTTCAAAATCAATATGTAATCCTGTGCAGGGGCTTATCCCCAGGACTGGGCCATTTGTGGGGCTCTTTGAGCTTTGTTACAGGTCTTCTGGGCACTCCGTGCTGCAGATTGATTAGCTCCAGCACCAGAATCCTATCAAATGGCCAGCTCTGATGATGGAGCAAATTCTCTCGCCGCCTCTAGTTGACTGGACCTGGAGATAAGGACGAATGGCAATTCCTTCCCTTGTGAAGGCCGAGGTGCAGGGAGGGAGAGGTTGTGTCTGTCCTGACCCCCTGCGTGGCTCACAGAACCAGGAGCTGCTTAAGAAAGTGTGTATAGTGTGTATCATTATACGCTTAAACCTAGATGTTTACTTTGAAAAGCATAAAAGGTTTCATTACAATTTGCCCAGAAAGCATGCAAAGTCCCTGGTCAGGACTTGATGCTCAACTCCAGTTTTTGGCCTAAATCCATTTTTTTGTGGTCATTCATATTTATAAATTAATGTGACTGCAATTAGACTTTTGTGTGAACTGTTTACGACCCCAAGAAGAACACTGACGTCAGCCATCAAAGCATTGCTTACAAAAATAAAAATGGACGCCTCTATCTATGTATTAGATCAATTTCAAAGTTTATTCAGCAATGGGAGCCAATCGTGTTGCCACAAGATCATAAAAAAAAAGCTAACAAAAAGAAGGCCCAACTATAAGCTGTGGCTTTTTGTGGAGCATTAAAGGAAACTTGTGTAGAGAAATCTGTTTGGGTGTTTAGTCAGAACCAAGAGTGATGGGATTGTAATAAATTTTAATCATAATTTCATATATATATATATATATATATATATATATATATATATATATACGTCTGGTATGGATTGTCTGCAGTGACGCCCCCAGAACATGTTCTTAGGGATGGCCAGACCAGACCAGTAAAAATCTAAACAAAAAAATATTTATCAATTTTTCATATTTTATTGGGTTTTACATTTATATCTTTATTAAAGTACATGACTCTGTATGCTTTTCTATGACATGAATGTGATTATTTGGGGGGCTAGTGGAGCGGCAAGCATTTTTCAACATGGGGCAACGGCCCCTTTTTTCCCCCCCTTGGAGACGCTCCTACTCTTCTGCTGCAGAATTATGATGCATGTCTGAGGTCACATTAAAGTTGAATAAAATGAAACTTGATCATTCAGACCACAGAGTCTTTGAAAATTGGATACATATCCGACTTGGCACCAAGTATGGAAGTGTCACAAATACAATTTTTTTGGATAAAAAAATCTTAACTGGGCCTTTTAGGCTGCCATCGCTGTAAAGTATCTGTTAGTTTTATTGTAAAGTATCGTTATGCTGGATACTCCACAGTGAGAAACTTCACTGAATGAAAAACAAACATGACACAGAAACTCACCTGCAGTTATTATTTAAGTTTCACAAGTTTTGTTTTCATTTTTGCCTGATTTTATTATGTTGTAATTATGTTACAAAATGTATTAACTTCATTTGATGATACAAATTTTAAATATTAAATGATTTATAATTTGATCAATTACTCAGTACTTTAGAAGACGTTTTACCAAATACGTTTTTACTCTTCCTAGAGTAATTTTTTTTTTTTGAATGGCTTTTACTCTTACTTGAGTAAAAATACGTTGAAGTAGTGATACTTTTACTTGAATCCAATTTTTGACCTCTGACATTAAAGTCTTGGTTTTGGTTTTTTTATGTCTCCATGTTCAGATGATTGCTTGAACAGAGATCTGTGATGTTGTTTTGTTACCTGAGCTTGTTTTAAACTTTTCAACAAGAATTTTACCATTTTTTATCAAATCCACAGTAATTTTAAACTGCATAAATTTAATTTTTACACAGGTTTCAAGATGATGACGGATTTTTTTTAAAGAATCATCTTTTTGGCACATTTTCTTCAACTTTGTTGAAGTTACCTTTAAAATCAAGTTTGCCTCCAGACAGATGGGAAAAATCTTATCGTGTTTACTTTATTCCTCTTTTTTCTTGCACGGAGGATGCCAAGGAAGTGAATTCGTGCATTCCTGCATGCCTTGCCAGCGCTCACATGGTTACCGGTGCTCCGCATTGTAAGAGATATCTGAATGAGCGCTGGCCATGCGAGTTTTAAGGTGATTGCCCGAGGGGCAGCAGAGTGAAAGAGCGAAGAACAGAGCCAGAGAGGAGAGGAAGGGGGGCATAATCCTAAAAGGATTGGAAGTTCACCCCCATACACACACACACACACACCCCCACACGCACACACACACACACACACCTCAGTAATTCCCTTCACACAGTGTGTGTGTTTCAGGGGTGATGGGTACTGGATGGGGTCAGTTGGTTTCGTGGCTCTGGTGTCTGATTTCTCCATCCTCATCGTCCCCCCTGCCTCCCTTTATTGTTTGCCTTCTTAATGAGCGGGGCCGGGCCGAGGGCCTCTGATTGACACCTCCAGACTGCTCTCTCTCAACTCTCCGGGGTTATCTCTGTCTGGACTCGTTCCCTACTGTACCTGACGCCAAACGACAAGTTGCTTCTTATTCCCGATGAGATACTAGCAAATCTGCATTTTTTAACACTAGAAAGTGACCTATTACACTTCCTTGAACAGGTTAGGATAGATCTATTTGATATACAACTAGTTGCAGAAAATTGTTCTTAGATAATGAGATCTTAGTCTGGTCAGTTCTGCCTATTTTGATCTCCATTCAAAATTAACTGTTTTTGAGCGTTTTGTGTCTTTAAAACCAAATAATCCGCTGCTGGCCACGGCCCCCAACTCAACGTTTCCACCTGCACAAGAAAATGGCTTCAAACAGACGCAAAATTATATTAAAAGAGACTCCTCCTGTGCAACCAACAAGGATACAGCAAGTGGTTTCTGAATATTAGATCAACAACAAAACATTTGTCTTTTCCAGCAGCCATTGTAAAGCGTGTAAAGTGGTAAAACCAGCTGACCAAACATGCTGGAGCTCTGCTTTTGCTAGGTAACAAGCTGGGCTTTGCTGAGGTTGCTAGGCGACGGGGCAGTGCCTGCGGATTTGTGATGTTACGTTAAAGAGGTTTTTGAAATGGCTCATTTTTCAGACACCAAAAAGGATTAACTTATGCCACAACCTGTCTGGGTTTTTTTAAGTGCTTGGTCTGTTTTTAGAAACAGTAGAAACTCAAATGGAAGAACAAAAATGTGAATTTTGCATAATACATCCCACTTAAGTAAAAGTACACAAGCCAGTCTTGCACATGGGTGTTATCTTCAATCAGCATTTTAAGATTCGCTCACTCTGGTATAATTTTAGACTGATGTTCTTCCTGGTGGAGAAAAAATGGAAAGAATGTTTCTGCAGTACTTAAACACAGGTTCTTCCTCCTGACAACATAAAGTTGAGATTTTCAGATGGTTAAATGTTGTTTTTTTTCTTTAAATAAAACTAAAATATAGCAAGAATACTTGAGACTTTCAAAGAAAATTAGCCTGTTTTCTGTGCTTAATCAAACACATAAGTGCATTATTAAGAAGGAGTTTTCTAAATATAAACTGGGTTTAACCAGATGAGATGGCTGTCTCTTTAAATTGCAGACAGTGCTATTCACGCCTTCAGTGAATCTCCTCTCCTTTCTGTTTGTCAGATCGGTCCTCACACACAGCAGTACACGCAGCCAGGTAAGATGACAGTCAGTGAAGTGCTGTTATCTACTCCGCCAGCCTCCAGTTGCTCCACTGAGCCCAGTTCATCATTACTGGGACGGCGTGTGCAGAGAGGACGCTGCAGCCGGGTCAAGTGACTGCACTCTGCAGAGAGAAACCTCTCCTGTCCTATCAGTCCCATCCGCCTCATCAAACTGCTGTAGCACTTTTTGAATTTATAAATGACAACAAGCTACCCAAAGCTCCTTTCTAAATTATTGTCATACATTTGGTCAGGCTCTACCTTTGGAGTAGTATATATCAATTTGTTTTAAAGTAACAAATTGACACTGTTTTGTTTTAATTTGTATTAAACAAAAAGATTTAAACAATATTTTTGAAAAAGCTCAAAACTTGCATTATGCTCGTCTTATTCTAAGGTGGTACAGCTAATCGAAGGCAAACCTTTAGGGATGACAAGAAACTCCATAGCATATTTCAACATTAGCATTTCTAGTGTCTGGACTGCAAAAACTGAACATCCTACAAAGTATTTTGGTCTAGTTTCTAGTGCAAATATCTAGGTTCACTCCATATAAGGCAACAACTAACCCAAAATGAACTTTTCAGGAAGATATAAAAGCTTAAAAGTCAATAAAAAGAGCATTTAAACTTAAAGATCTTTTTACATATTGAACTTACTGGTTTTGCATCACCAGCAAATGCATTTAAAAGTTAAAGTTTACTGGACTTTTTTTTTTTTTTATGGTGCATTTATATTCACCAAATGTATATAACTCTGATGCTGTTTGTAAAATAGTTCTAGGAAATGTAAAAATCTAACTAAACAGACAAGAACTCACACATTTGCTGCAGTTTCCACCCTTATGGAAGCAGATAAAAGATACAAATGCTTATCTATGTTCGTTTATGTCTTTGAAAATATTCAGAAATGCTGAGTTAGATATATTTAGATAGATTTTTTTCTTATTTGCACCAGTGACACTTTCATATATCTGTATGTATTTATAGTCTCACTAGTTTTTCGATATTTTTTTCCTGTTTACTCTGGTAGCTAAGAAACGATATTTTGTTGTTATGTCTTTGTGCAATGACAAGAAAGTTAGTCTGTTTAATTTTATGGCTGACAAATAATCACTGTTCTTAAATTATTTTTAAAAAATTAACTATCACTTTAACAGCATGCTGGATGATAAACTGTGACAATCTTTTCATGAACTTACTCAACGTGAACATTTCTCATTCAAAAGGTAAGAAGTTTGTAAGAAGTTTGTTCTTACCTGTGAGTCGCAGTGAAACAAAAGCGTTCAGGTCAGAGTAGCAGCAGTGTGTGTTGGCAGTGTTTGTTCTCACCTGCGTGAAAACACGATCCCCCTCTGGACTCGGCTGGTTCTGGGGGTTCTTCTGCATGTCCGGTTCTGCGTGGCGCTTTAAAAGGACGGCGGTGAGCAGCACCAGCCTACGGGAGCCTGCAGGAGTCTGTGTGCTTTCTGACAACCTGAGAATTTATGCATCATGCTTTTAATGACCACCAACAACAGACAGGAAAGCTTCTGCAGACTTAACCCCCACCATCTCCAACACACACACACACACACACGCCCGCACACACACGCACACACACACACACACATCTCATCAGGCCGCCTGATCCCTGGATTTACAGGCTTAGTATTAAGAAAATACTCCTGCAATTTGGGATTAAATCCCCCCAAACCCTTTCCAACAACAATGACTCTGTCCATTTGATATCTTGATACTTGTCATCAGTTGCTGGTTTTACTGCTGTCAGGCACGTGAAACTTTTAATCGGTTCATCTGAGAAAAGTTTTTTTTTAATTATGCATTTTGATGTTAAGACACTTTTAGTGGACACTTGTTTGTTTTGTGGTATATTTACTTTTTTAAATGTTTGTTTCAAACACATTTACCTGTAATTAAAGTCTTTCCTAGGAATAAACTGATAAGCAAACCTCTTCAGTTTAGGTTATTGACATTTACATTTGGCCTTACGTCGCACATCATTTATGTGCTGAGTTAAACCAAACTTTGGCTTGGAAATTTATGAGAAGCAGATTTGTCTTAAAATGAAACATTTTAGTTAAATTGGCTAATTTTGTGTTCATATTTCAACTTTTCTGTCCTAAACCAGCTGTTTTATGGTAATCCTGTCATAAATAGTTGGAAAAGCTGTAAATTTTTTCTATTGCACCGTCATTAAGAGGAACAAGTTCAAGTAGTTAGCCGGATGGATTTATTTAGTAAAAGTGGAACAATTCCATGTTTTTATGCAGAAAATGAAAACAAATGTTACATTATTTAAATGGTTTTCTTTAGCAAATATTCTTATTGCTATTAAAAATGTTGGTTGCTGCAGTTATAATGTGGCGTTTGTATTTTCAAGTAATTGAATGACTGAGTCAGCAGCAACAAGTGGGAGAGGGGCAGCACCGGTATGTGCACGACTGGCAAGTACAGTTCATTTGTAGTTTTGATTTAATTTTTTACCCAAAATTGAGAAACCTGATGCAAGAGTGGAAATGTTTCCCACCTCTCCAATGAGCAACGACTTAAATAAATGTTTAAATTTGGTAATATGACTGCAGGAAGTATTAATTATCAGCAAATCTAGTTCATTTAGTATAATAAGGGATTAGTTCTGTCATTCTTATTTATTTGAGCCAGTAAAATGAACTGAAACTGGAAGCTTTAGAGAGTTTAACATGCAGTTTAATTCAATTACATGTAAATAAAAATACTGATCAGAATGATTTGACCAGCGGAAAGGCTCACACTCTGAAACATTAAATCTGATGGATTGTTTTCTTTGCTTCAGATATTTTTAAAAATGGCTTTTTGTTATCCTCCTCTGGGTTTTTGTGATTTTTAAATCTTGAAAAATGCTATCTATGTAAAGTTGTACTTTATTTTTACTAAGAAGCTGCAGCGTTTTCTTACAGCTCAGGCTCTTATTTATCATCCTTTCTACACTGAAAAAAAACTAAATCAGGTGATCCAACTTTAAAAAATTACTTAATTTGTTACACATTATGTTTATCCAAGTGAATATATTAAGTTGCCATGTTAAACAAACGTAAGAAAAGTAAGTTTAACAAACTTAAATTTGATTACATGTAACAAATTAACTCAATTTATTGAATTTGAAGTTACTTTCTCTATTTTTGCATTAATATAATAAATACCTCAGTTAAATATCGACCTTTATTGTAAAGTTTAAGCATTAATTTCCCGGTTAAGGCAGCTGATTTATTCTTCCCTCTCCTGCAGGCCGAACGGCTCCAACTTTCAGACCTAAAACTTTCCGACTTTCAGTGTGACGTGTTGCGCCCTGATTGGTCCGCTTCCCCGGCTGAGCACTGTGATTGGTCGGCAGCGGGGGGGGCGAATCTGCGGCTGCTTGATTCATAGAGCAGCTGGTTTCACAAACCTTCATCAATCTCCGTCCGTCAGCAGCAGCAGGAGAGAGGAGAGCCGCGGATCTCTCGCACAGCGTCTTTAGGTTTTTATTTTCATCTTCCTTTAACGTCTCGGCCTGGAGGCTGGTGTGAAATAACACAAGAGGATCTGATCTTCAGAATAACCCAATACATCTTCCCTGATGTGGATATATCTTCTAAATATATGGATAATAAATATCATTGGTTTAATATTTAACGGGAATCTACAGAGGAGATCAAGAAAGGTGAGACCTGGGAATTAATTAACTTTTATATCTTTCTTTCTTTCTTTCTTTCTTTCTTTCTTTCTTTCTTTCTTTCTTTCTTTCTTTCTCCATTGTAATAAAAAGTTGCGGCTGGAATTAACCTACTGTCCATTTTTTCTGCAACCCTAAAAATCACGCACCGAGTTGCGGGAACTGCGGAGGCGTGAAAAAACAAAAAAAAAAAAACATATTTGGGTTGCGAATTAAACAAACTGATATAATAAAATGTTCATTAAACCAGTAACATTAAAGAAGATTGATTTTTTTTTAAAAAAACAACATTTTTTAAATGATATTTTATGGGAGGAAAAAATAAATTCTCACAGTTGAATTTATCACCGTTTCATTTGTTCCAGCTGATTTCATGTAAATTCATGGATCAACTTTTTACAGTTTTTTACGCAGTTTAGCGTCAAAACGGACGAAGAAATGCGCAAGTCAACAAGCCATGAAGTGACGTGTTTCTCTGGATGTCAGCGGAATCTAAAAGTGACATTTGGCTGTCGTGGGTTTATTCCGCACGCAGATACAAACTTCCCAGGTGGAAACGGGCTGAGACGCGGACGCTCCGCTCCGATAAGGGCTCTCTGCTAATTGCCGCCTGCAGATCTAATCTACATTGTAATAGAGTTCATTTGCACACAGTTTTCGGTGCATTTACATTGCGCAATCCGGGCGCCTCCCGCGGTTAATGGAAACAAGCGGAGCTTTACAGGGAGCGTTGATGCCTCAGTTCAGCTCTCAGGCCGAAACAAGCTTCACTTTGCCTGCTAATTCTTACCTAAATGTACGCTGGTTTACACCCAAAGTAATAACAATTACAAAATGCAATTAAAAAAAAAAATTATTGGTAAATAAAATAAATATATAAAAATATCAGCCTTCTTTAAATAATACTGGTCCACAATTACGCGTTTCCAAATGCAGTTGAGCCAAGTTTGGACGCGATGTAAAAACCCGTTTTTGTTTGAGTTAGAGGCGTTAATAAACAGATTCAAAGTGCAGCATTAATCCATAATGCAATAAGCCGCGTCCCGGGCTGAGTGGCTCTTCAGGAGCGCATTCCCTCAGAGGACGCAGGAAATCCTCCAGGTCCGTCTTAATGACTGAATTAATGATAACATCATGGAGATGAAAGCTGGGAGCGTGATGATGGGGAGGCCGCACGCTCAGGGAAATAAAAATTTTATTTACCGATGTTGACTCGTTTCAGAGAGAAATCTGCTCCATCTCCTTTAAACTTCTCATTTTTTTTAATTCTCTCGAAACTGTCGGTTAGTTTCCAAGTCACACAATTGTTCAAATAATCAGCAATTATTTGAACAAGAATAAAACAAACAAAAAAAAAATTTGTTCTATTGAATGTTAAAAGTATGGCTTTAGAAAACCATTAATATCTGATTTAAGCAGTTTATCCTCAACCCAATGCGTGAAAGTTTTAAACATTAAAAAACAAAACAAAAAAAACGACTGGAATACAACCAACGTGTTTAACATTTGGTGTAAATCTAGTTAAAGACATTGCAACCAATAAATATAAGTTCTCATTTGAATACTTACATTTTTAGAATAACTATTTTTTCTCTGCCTTGTCTCACCATAAAAAAAAGAAACAAATAATAACGAGAGCACCGTTCAATATGAAGACATAAAGCATTACTGAAGAAGTAAATAACTTTTAAAATCTATTCTAAATGTTTTAATAACAGCCATAGTTAAGAGTTGTGGTAATTCTGCAAACAAACTTCAGCTTTTAGCTCCAAACAGAAACTTTCTCAATAGCTTTCTAACTTTTAGAGGCTTATTAACTCTTTATTGTAATTGATTTTACTATTTAAAAACAAGAGTGTGATCTGAATGAACCAAAAATATTCACTTCAATTCTCGTCAGAACGTTGATTGGTGACCAAAATAAATTAGCTGCAGTTATTAGAATAGAAATGTTATTTATTATTTAAAATTATGTTCATAAACAAACGTGCTTAATTGAAATCGCGAAATGTTTTAATGCAACGTTTAGTTATCTTTAAAAATAAAGATAAAATAAAACAAAACAAAACAAAATAAAATAAAACGAAGCTCCCGTTTGGAGGCACCATCTGATCGAGTTCATTTCCATAATAATTGGGAATATCAGGTGTTACTTTTTATATAAAATCAGGAGTTATTCTTATTTCTTACATCTACAGCTCTAAAATATGATATTAAAAGGGGTTTTAAAAGTTATTCGTTAATTTGAGGGACTCAGCATTTTTGGGTAATTGCCTCCACTTGACGCAGGTTTTGAGTTTTGCGCATGTGTGTTTGTGTTTTTGCAGGAGCCGCCGGTCCCAGTCGATCACCGGGGACCCGCACCTGTCCAGTCCGCCCAGACTCCGGTCTCCCCCCGCTGCTTCTAGCATGATGTCTTACCTCAAACAGGCCCCGTACGGCATGAGCGGGCTGGGCCTGAGCGGAGCCGCCATGGACCTGCTGCACCCGTCCGTGGGTTACCCCGGTACGCACGAAAACAGACACAGAATAATGATGCCTGAAACCAAAAACCTCCAAACATCTATTGTTCCCATTTTCGCTTCACTTCCGGGTGCTTGTTTTAAAATACATTCTTATTTTTATTATGAGTATTTTTGCTAAGCTGGTGTGTTTGTTTTACGCATCAAGCTGGATCCAACCTAAAAGCAGTTTACTATAAAGGTAAATAACTTTCACATGGTATTCAATATTTCACATTAAATTATCTGGATTTTGGTGTAGCAAAGTTTGGGAAATAAATGTAAGAACTAAGTCTTAACAACATCCAGAAGTGGGCAGAGAAGCCAAATATTGTGCTCAAGTAAGAGCAGCTTGTCTTCAAGTTATTTTACTCAAATAAAACTAAAAAGTAGCTGTCCTAAAAATTATTCAAAAATATTTTGTAAGAAATTTCATTCAAATACTGACAATAACATCTGATTTAATGATAAAAAAAAATTAAAAATAATGTCACCAGACAGGCAAGAATATAAAGTTATGAGCACATTCTTGCATTTTACAGATTGAAATAATAATAAAAACAAATAATAATCACAAAATAACAAATGTAGGCAAAACTAATGCTTTCTCCAATATATATTTTTTTTATATATTTTGCAGGTTAAGGTATTTCCAGAGACTATTCAGTGTTTACTGTATCTTTGATTGACCTATAAGGGACACAGCAGCAAATGGAAAATAACTTTGCTTTGCAATAACACTGCAGCTTGTGTTCAAACACAACGTCTCACTTTAAGATAAACTGGAGGTTTTTGTCGTGCATTACTGGTGAAAACAAGCTTGTTCTTCATTTGGTAAAGTTACTTGCAGTGGGAGCATCCAGAAGTTTGACTCTAGTAGTGTCACTATAACTCCAGACACTTCATAGTAAAATCAGTCAAGCAAAATTAAAAGGTGTGGTGTCGTAAAACTTGGAAAAGGACAATTTTTTTCTAAAATTTACTCAAGTAAATGTAACTTATTACCTATTTCAGACAATATCACCTTCAGTTTGGTAACTAAAACTGAGTAAATATTCATCAAAATCTGTTCTTGAGAAAGTTTTTGCACTTTTTTTTTTGCTCGTTTAGCTGCAGGGTTAATGCTAAAGTGGAACCTGCTAAATGAACTTGTGAAGCCAAACGTAATTATTGCCACTGAGTGACGCATCTCAGCAGAGGCTGGCAGGAAAAAAGGTTCACATGCCAACATGTTAGCATATATTTGAAAAGTTTATTAATACTTCTCCTAAGTTTCATTTCTTTTTTCCCAACTAAATGAGCTAAATAATCAAATAGTTAGTAAAAAGGAATTTAACTCAGTATTTAGATTTATGACATTATAGTTTCTGCTCAGAAATACAGACAAAAATCCCCACAAATAAAAAAAAAAAAGCAAATTATTTGATCTTTTCGGTAACAAGTTCACTGAGTTTGAATTTAAGCTTATTTATGGTGAAGTCAATCACAATAATTTACAGATTTAGTTAGAGTAAAGTATGTTATAGTTTAACAAATTTATTACAGAAAATGCTTCTTTTGTGTGAAAAATGAAAGAATCAGAACAATGTAATTAGATGCAAATCAAAAAAATTAACTCAATTGTGCAATTCAAACAATAACACACTAATAATAATACACAGTTAAAAGGAGTCAGCAGAATAGAAAACAAACTGTCACAATGAACAAACAGTTTCTATGGAAACGTGTTTTCCCATGAGGATTAATGATGACAAGCTGCAAAACAGTAACAGTTCATGGATGATTAAAACACATTTTTATAGTTAAATGAGACTTTATAATGTTTCCATTTGTAACTTTATGTCAAATTAAATAATTAAAAGAGCAAAAATAAATAACGTACACCAAAATGTAGCATAAAATGTTTATAATCTTCTAATCTGTCACGTAATTTGCATCATGCTTGAGTTTCATCCAGAACGTTTCTGTAACAACATGAAGTAAACAGATTATAGGACCGAATCTTTACAGGACGGGAAAGAACTGTTGTTGTTATAGTAACTTAGTGGAAAACAGATCAAATTGTTTGCAGTGTAATTACACCAGGATGTGGCAGCTTTGTAATCAGGCAAAATGGCTCTCTGCCCGGGACTGCAATCCATCAGGGGGCGACACAAGCGCTCGGAAATTAAGATTTTGTCATTTGCATCTGAAATTAGTTTTCTGCTGCTTAGATGTCCAATGGTTGCACACCAGTGTCATTTTACAGTGCAGAGTGCAAACACTGTGAAAAAAAAAATAAATGCTAATGGTTCTGAAGTTAGTGTCTGATTTGAAGAGTACTTGGTTCTACATTTTGGGTTTTTTCACTGCTTTTTTAAGGAATTTGGACTGAATTTGACCATATGTGGCTCAAAATCTAAACAATTAAAACTGAAGTTGATAAGAGAGTCTTTAAAACACAGTTTGAGATTTATTCAAACTTGATTTGTTTTGTAAAAACACAGAAAAAAGTTAAACACTTTTTCCGATTGAATCAAGCATGTAAATCCCAACATAGAGTATAAGCAGATCAAACATGGACTCAATTAATTATTCGCTGCAGATTTTTACTAAACAGCAGATTTAATTTAAGAAGTTTTTTAACATGTCAGGTGTGGATGTGCAGAAGGAGAGGCTCACCAGTTTATTCACTAATGTCAGGAGAAAAACCACCAGGTTCCTTTCTGAGTTTCTGCCAGAAAGGTTTTGAGTAAAATGGGTTTGTGCAATTTCTGTTCATCGCTCTAAGTTTTTAATTTGGTTGTTGGTGTATTTTGCAACTTTATAATTAAAGTTCTCCGTGTTTATGTTTTGTTCTTACATTGAAAGCTGATTTTTTTTTCCTAGAGGGAAAAAAATCTTCATGCACATTTGACTTTAGTGTCTTAAGTTTTTGAAGTGTTCTGGTGATCAACTTTCTGATATTAACACTTTTTTTGTGATTTTTTAAAATTGATTTTTTGTTCCACCAGCCAACCCTCGAAAGCAGCGACGGGAACGTACAACCTTCACCCGGACGCAGCTGGACATCCTGGAGTCTCTATTCGCCAAAACGCGTTACCCAGACATCTTCATGAGAGAAGAGGTGGCGCTGAAAATCAACCTGCCAGAGTCCAGAGTGCAGGTCAGCAAGAATAAACACCACAGTTACAAAAAATACGCAACTTCTCATCACTGATTTGGCATTTTTGTAATCCTGGAGTTGAGTAAATTTAAACCTAAATGCATTTTTTTGAAGCTTCCAACTTCAGGAAATGCACTATAAAGGGTTTAATAGGATTCAGTGTCACTTCCTGTGAGACTTATCTGTGTTTCACCTTGATTAACTTTGCTGTGAGCAAGAAATGTTCAGTGACTTTCAGTCAAGTTTAGACAAGTCTTCAAAGAAAGGAGAGAATTTGGCAGCTTTTGGTACGATGAGCTTTCTTTCGAAAAAGCTCCTCAGAGATTTTTCTCTGCCGGGATTAGAGCTGCAATATTGGCTGCTTTTTCTTATTTTATCTGAGAAACGTCCAAGTTTCAACATTTCTATTATCATTGTGAGTTATATTTTATAGAACCCACAGATTATTTTTGCAAAACGCAGCAAATATATATTGTTGTATAACTTTATAACTACAGTAAGTTACAAACTAGGAAGTTATTTTTGTACAAAATTATTTAGGAAAATGACAAAAAAACCAAACTACTTTCTTATCTTACCGATTTTTTTTTGTTCTTTAAAATAATTTAATCAACCAAAAAATCTGTAAGGTGTGAAGATGAAAATATTATGGCCAGATGTGGGACATTTCATCATCATCTTTTAAGTTTTATAAATAGTAATTATTTGTCATGAATTATCTAAATCGTAGAAAACCTGAAATGATAGCTCAGGAGGTTTTGCTACACAGTTATAGCCAGGTAACATCGTACCTGCAGCAAACACCTGTGTTGGCCCCTTCATTTGGTAGAAATCCTGATTATTCACCCCAGAGGTTGAAGTTATCTGGGCCAAGACCTAAATGGACTTTTACCATCCACACACAACTTATTTCTCAAAAACATCATAGTGAATATTATTTTTATGAACATTTAAGCTTTCAGCATGCACAGAAAATCTGATGATTATTTACACAAATAAGGGAAGTGTGAGGCAGTGCTCCACAAATCATCTTCCTGTGATAAAGGAAAGCAAATGGAAGCTGTAAAGAAAAACCTCTTAATAAAAACGAAGCTGAGTAGAAATAAGCTTTAACCTTAACCACTGTAGTACTTTTTTTTTTTTTTTGCTTTTTATAATGTTTTTGCAAAAGACTCAGATTTCCTACGTAAACAATCATTGGGTTTTGTATAAACAACAACAACCAAATGCAACTGTGACAATAGTTTAAAAGTCTGCAAAATACAATTCATGAATATTTTTAGACTAGAGTTGTTTTTGGAAGCTAGAAGTTTACTTTGGTCTCTTGGCCCATTTTGAACTAGCCATTAGCTTTAGCCTCAGGGATCAACTAATAGTGAAAAAAGACTGAAGGTCAGATATTAACTGATCACAACATTTTAATTAAAGACACTCAAAAACCCTGAAGTATCAAGTCAAACATGTCAGTTCATGTAGGAAGTTTTGCTCTGTTGATCCAGTTTGGAGATGAGTGACTAAACTAGAAATACAGGCAGAAGTTAGCATTTTGCATCTCCAGTTGCTTGATGCTAGAGAAGTTTAACTAAGAAGAAAATATTTGGACTCACTCTGTGTTTTATGTATTTGATATAGATGAATTTTAGTAATTGATTATTACTAAATGTGGATTAAACATGTTTACAAAGAAGGTTTCCATATAAAATTCAAAATGTATATAATTTTGATGGATTAATTACGATTAATCGCGATTTATCACGATTAATCAGATTAATTGCGATTATTCATGAATAATCACATTAATTACACCTTAATCACCCCGTCAATGGCTTGGAGTGTGGCTTAATTTATGCTCTGAGAATGTTTTTTATTCAGCAAGTGGCATATTTTAGAGTATGTATAGGCAAATTAGTGATTATTTGATTATTAAATAAGTTGACAATAAGTCCATTAATCGATGAATCAGATTAATTGCGATTAATCGATTAAACACAACTAATCTGATTAATTGCGATTAATCATGACTAATCAATATTTCATGATTAATCATAATGAATCAGATTAATTGGTTCAGTCCCAGTCTGATGTACAGTAATGACCTTTTAACGTCTCCGTTCCTCAGGTTTGGTTCAAGAACAGGCGAGCCAAGTGTCGGCAGCAGCAGCAGAGCAACAACAGCGCCAAGGTCAAACCAATGAAGAAGAAGTTGTCTCCGACCAGGGAGAGCACTGGATCCGAGAGCAGCGGCCAGTTCACTCCACCGGCCGTGTCCAGCTCTTCCTCCTCCACCTCTACCTCCTCCTCTTCCTCTTCCTCCTCCTCTGTCTCCTCTGGTCTTGGCGGTCCTGCTTTGATCAGCACTTCTACCTCCGTCACCGCTCCGGTGTCGTCCATCTGGAGCCCGGCGCCGATCTCCCCGGCCCCGGCACCAGCCAACCTGCCCGACCCGGTCGCCCCAACCAGTGCATCCTGCATGCAGCGCTCCGCAACCTCCTCAAACGCCGGAGCAGCTTCATATCCCGTATCCTACAGCCAAACAGCGGCGGCCTACAGCCAGGGCTACCCGGCCTCGGCGTCGGGCTCCTACTTCAGCGGGGTGGAGTGTGGCTCCTACCTGGCGCCCATGCATTCCCACCACCACCCGCACCACCCGCACCAGCTCAGCCCCATGACAGGCTCCTCCATGTCTGGACACCCACACCACCATATTGGCCAGACGACGGGCCACCACCACCACCACCACCACCCGCCACATCACCACCAGACGTACAGCGCGCCCGGCTTGGCCTTTAACTCCACAGACTGTCTGGATTACAAGGAGCAGACTGCAGCTTCAGCCTGGAAGCTCAACTTCAACGCTACCGACTGTTTGGACTACAAAGACCAAGCCTCTTGGCGTTTCCAGGTTCTGTGACTTCCTTTGTCCCTTGCTTAGTATATTCAAAGACTTCCTTTTTGTTTGTTTTTTGTAAATTGAAGATCCAGAATCTAATAGAAAAGACATTTTTAAAGGGGCAGTGTTATGAAAAATTTACGGTTTTTTTCTTTTTTTTTAGCTTTTCATCATGTTATAATCTTATTCCCTCATCAAAATCTTACCTGGAGTGTTTCTCTGATTCATTCATGCATATTTGACAAATCCTTTTATCTCCCCTGGAAACCATTTAGCTGCACAAAACACCTAGGTGGACCTAGCTCCGCCCCTACTCAGCTCCTTCAGACTAACCAGTAGCAATTAGCAAACATCTCATGTAACTGCACATCAGCTGAACTCATTATACGAGCCATTTCTCAGCCATAAAAAGCATAGTTTGCTTTCAAAAGCATACTATTTGAAATGGTATGCTTAAAACTGACATGATACTGTCATAAACATGAAGGAGTGTTCATGAATGTTTACGACCGTTGCCATGAAGTTTAATTCAGTAAATGACACTTTTATTGCAAAGTTGCACTAAAAGTTGCATTAAAAGTCCACAATAAGCTTAAACTTTGCATTATTCGGTCAATAATGACCCTTTTAATGAAAAGTTCTATTAAAATTAACGTAAACAGTTAATTAAAAGAGTCGACTTTGCATTAAAAATGTCATTATTTACTGAATGACACTTCATGACGGCACTCATAAGCATTCGTGAACACTAATTCATGTTCATGGCTGCTGTTATGTCATGTTTGTGACAAAGTCATGTCATAAATAAAGCGTTACCCAGGGGAGCGATGACTTCCTGAAGGCGGAGTTTCAGAAAGAGCTGGAGTTTTTAAAGAGACAGAGACCCAATTTTAAGGTGTTAAATTAAAAGTAAAACTTCTTTTAAATCATATTTGACTTAAAGCAATTTTTTTAACGACTTAAGTAAACATAGTTACTTATAGTTCTGCTGTAAAGGTGGCACTATGTGCCTGGAAGACACATAATACTGCCCCTTTAAAAACATATTTGTGAATGAACTGAAACCATGCACTGAGCAGCTAAACCTTGAGTTCAACCCTCCTGTTACTTGTGGATTATTTTTCTACTCCAGAATTTGGGAAAGAAATTAGCAGGAAAACTCCTCTGGAGATGCACACAGCCTGGGATCACCTCAGCGATTGTTCCCTGAAAGAAAGAAATAAAAACATACGAGATGGGGAGAAACAAAGTCACCTGTCGGACATTACGACGGGCTAAGATCTTATTTTTAACAACGGGATGCTGCCAGGATTTTCAGCCTGAATCTCAGAAACTCCATTTCACAGGGAGTGTCAGAGAACGGTTTGCAGCACTTGTTTGGGATTGTCACATTTTCCTAGTTGCTCTTTGCAAGGGGAAGAAAAGCAAAATGTGAATTTGTATCACAATGTCAGAATGCTGTAGATTCTAAAAATGTACATTTGTGTCTTTATAATAAAGTCTTGTTTAAACCTGGCGAAACGTTTGTCATTTCTAAAAATCAAGTGTTGAGTCACAACAGAGCACAGCAGTAAAATGTTAACTTTTATTAATTTTGTCAAACCTCAGAGTTTAATAAAAGAGAGTTTTTAGGTTAGCACTTAAAAACTGAAAGAATAAAAAGACAGGAGTGGGAACTATTTCCCAGAATGCTTAGCGGCTTGTTTCTGTATCCTGAGATGGAAGTGCGTTACATTGATCTGACTCTTGTGTTTTATTAAGGAAAATGTTTATTTTAAAGCTTGAGGATAATGTCCTGTTCACACTAAATGTTTCTGAGCCGAATTCATTGTGATGTTTAATAAAATTCATCATCAGATCAGAAATTTTGTTCATGCAATTTGAAACAAGAATTTAATTTATTCTAAAGTAAAATAAGTTATTTTAACTTAATAATATGAGTAAAATAATAGAGAAATGCGGCTCTTTAGCCAGATGAGGACAGATTTTTTCTTACATATTGTAAAATAATTATTTAAAAAACTTACAATTTTTAATGAACTTAAAAATCGATGTTTAGAAAACTTGTCTCTTGTTGTTAAATCAACTTCATGAACTTTAATTTCTGAGTTAAAACCAAAACAATTTTCTTCTCAACTTAAATTGCATTTTCAAGGTAGCAGGTGGACTTTCATTTTCAAATCCACCTTCAAATGTTTTACAGTGTATAATAACAATCTGAATAGAACCAAATAGTGACGTAACAACAGCTTGTGATTTTTAAACATCGTCAAAGTGAATTCTGACAAAACCCAAACTGGTTGCTGCTTTATTCTAAGCTACTATTAGCAGGAAGCCAGTTTATGTTTCATTTGTCTTCTTTTGAGTGCCTGCCAACAAAACAAACAGTGACAAACAAGCTAATTGTAAGAACTGGATCAATATCTAAACAGTTAGCTGCTAACTGAGTTCCCCAAAAAGAACCTGACAGTTTCCAACTGCAAGAACATTTACCCTTTACATTGCAACACAAAAATGACATCATTTTCAGTGTTTTAAAGCATTAGAGGTAGGTAAACTATTAAAAAGTATATGTATGGCTTGATAAACCTAGACTTAATTACTCAGATTGTTAAAAATAAAGTTTGTAAACCTTTGCCGTATTGATGATTTTTGTGTGTCATCCCATTTCTTAAGTTGGGTGTTTCATCAGACTCTGTTCTGAGTTAAAAACCTATCATCATCATTTATCACAACAAATTCTTCCAGCTCGGGTTAACTTACCTGTTGATACCAAACTGTTTGCTTACCAGTTTACAACCAGCCAATCAGATGGATTGATACAACCAATAACCTCCAATAACGTTGTTCCTGGGTGAGGAGATAACAAACTTAGTGGTTTCCTGAGAAAGTTCACACATTTACCTCTGCTAGAATGTTTTCTGTGCTAAAGCGCAGAAATTATCACCCTACCTTTCTAATTGAAAATTTTATTTTACACTGTATCTATAAACTCACTGAGATGTGAGTTTAACAAACTAATATTAAGCAAATAATAGTTTGTTATCCCTGTAATAAGCAAAGCAGAACCAAAATTTAAAAGACTTATTTATTTACGGTGTCCAAAAATAGAGCGGCGTGTTTGTCAGTTTTTGGAAAGAGTTTTCAACTAATTTTCAAAATTTAGTTTTTTCTCTAAGATGATTAAATAATTCTAAGAAAAAGCAACCAAGGAAGCTGTATAATTTAATTGTGTTTTTTTTTTTTTTTTTTACTTTATCCTAGTGACTGCAGACATTTGTGTCCAGTGATTTTTAAAGATGAGGATGTGTGAAGTCAGTCTTTAGCTGAAATATCTTCATTTAAAACAACTGAAACTGAAAATATTCTTATTAGCCATGTACAAAATTATGGCAGATACATTAACCGTCTATCTATTAATGATATATAGTCTATATATATCATATAATACTTTATGTTTTACTGAGCAGATTATGAGTTTATCAGAAGGGACATTTAAGGGTTTTGCATGAGAAAGTTTTTGAGTTTGGATGAGGATGAGTTTTCCGGCTTTATTTAAATTTTTGTATTTTGCAAAACATCAATACACTGTAACATTATTTTCACACCACACGAGTCATGTGATTAACAACTGGATGTTACTACTGGTGGAAATGACGAAGAAGACTGCGCCGACAGGAAGGTGTAGGAGGATGATGGCACAGCCAGTTTTTAAATGACTTATCGTGAGAACAAACGTTATTCACGTGTGGTTTTAATTGTTTCTTATTTAACGGGAACACTGCAATTGAGAAATTGTGTTTTTCTGACATTGTGCCAGCAAAGTTTTGTGCATCTTTGTAATGGAAATGTCGCCATTGCAAAAAAAAAATCAAACAAACCACTAAGAAGCTGCACATAAATCTGGGCACACGAGATTCTGTTGAAGAATCATCAGAATCATATAAAAGATCAACAACACAAAACTCAAAAGATGACAATCAAAGGTTTCAAATCTTTTGTAAAAGATATTATCTAAAAAAAAAAAAAAAAAGAAGTATTTGCTGTAGCTCAAAGTGGGTCAGTGTAAATGTTATCTCTGGCACCCGGAGGAAAACATTCGGCGAGGATGTCAATAATCAAAGCCATCCCCCTCAGGAGCGCTGGACCAGGTTAGCAAACATGTACACTGGCCTTCCCCGTGTTTGTTTGGCTGCGTCGACCGCAATATACAGCTCATTTGATCCGAGCGAAAAAGGGACGAATCACGATTTTAATTAACCACTGCCCTGCTTCCTTGCTGTGTCCCTCCAGCAGCTGGACAAACAGTTTTTTTGTAAACATGGCGTCTGCGCCACGTGTTTGCCTGCCCTGCATCCAGCCGGGTTTTACCAGCATGCACCGCTGCCTTGTGTAAACACCGACCCAGATGTACCACATTAGGGCAAACTAATCTGTCGGCCATGTTCAGCCGATGAACAAGCCTCCCTGAACGGCTGCTTGTTTCTTATCTCTGCAGTGACTAAATGTCTTCGCTAAATAAATTCCAGGTTCTTTTAGGAGTTTTTTTTAACTACTGAAGTGAGTAAAATGAAAATAAAAAACAATTAGAGAAGTCCTACTGGACAAAGATATTTCCAAAAGAAGCGAGAGAAAGAACAAATCCACCTTTTGATAAAGATGGTCCTTTGATTCATTTTTGCTCTGCAAGGGAGAAAACTGCACAAATCATTAACGATAGAATGTCTTGTTGCGTTTGACTGATTGTTTGTAAGATTAATAAAACATTTCTTGACATATTTGCTCAATGTTATCATTAAACGATCTCTAAGGAGGTTTGCTCTCGTTTCAAGAAGTCAAAAAAATAGCAAGATTTGTTTATTACTGTTGTGACATACTGAGGACCGAAGGTGTAAAGCATTTCTGGTCAGAGTAACTCCCTAAAACATCAAAATAAACAAAACAGTTTGCATTTAAAATGCTATTTTTGAGTTCACGCCACTTTTCTTGCTGTGTCAGATCAGAAGATTTTCCCATTTTCCAGTCTCCGTATGTTTCACGCAGGAAGATTATTATTTGCGCTTCCATGAACCATAAGATTTTGCAAACTGAAATTAAAAAAATGTATTATTTGATGGAAAAAACAGAAAAAAAAATTTGTTTTTTGATTTAAAAAAAAGGTTTCTGATGTAGGATCAGATGTTTTATCGGCTGTATCAAGATAAATGTATTTCACAACACTAAAATAGGAACACTTTTAAATATTTTTTTTAAAGCACAAGTCACATGATCAACAGCTGGACATTACTACAGGCGAAAACAACAAAGAAGAAGAAGACAGCAGGAAGTGGTAGAAGGATGTCAGTTTGCCGTTGTTTTTTCCAGACAACTGGCTCACAGCGTCTCAGTTCATGAAAATTTGTGTGTCATTGAATCCACAGCTCTTCTGTAAAAGTGGCGACTACAATTTCCTCAAAACTGCTCCGAAGTATAAGATCGCTGCAACACCTGAGAAAGACGCTGACGTTTCCTCTGATGGGTGACAGGTGAGCGCCAGGACTGAATTATGAATAAGATCTCAAGTAGCTGCCATGATATCTAATGATTTACCGCATGAACAAGTTTATTCATGTGCACTTTTAATTTAACTCTTTATTTAGTGGAAACACTAAAATCGCAACGTTGTGTTTTTCCACATCGGCAGAATATCGATAAAGGTTTTCTTGCGTTCGTAAAGAAAACGCAGCTAGAGATGCATCATCTTCCATCCACATTCTTAGTGAGAATCATCATTTTAAAGGTTGTCAAGATTTTTTAAACAACCAGGATGATTTTGAAACCAACTTGTAGGTGAGACAAAACATCCTTGTTGCCTTTTAACCCAACATCATTTTCCCATCAGTGTTTGGTTTGTGGATCTTGGCTGCTATAAAAAGTTCTGAATTAAACAAAAAGGCAGAAAAACAGGAAAAAAAGTATAAAAATCAAAATGATGAGTTATCATCATAAACCCTTCCAGCATCTCTGTGTGTTTGTAGTTTCATATGGAAATGGCTTTCACACGCCAGCTAAATAGATTACGATACAGTGAGGGATTAGGGGTTGCCTTGCCACCGGCCCGCTAATCCTAAACGCAGACTGTCATCAGCCCTGACATGTCCGGGACTCCTTCTGCACAAAATGGCTCCTTGGCTTAAGAAGCCAAGCTAGTGACACACACACACACACACATATGCACGCACACACACACAAAGACAATCCACTACCTCCTCCTCCTCCTGCATGAATATTCCTATCAGGCCTGTCAGCGACAGGAAAGACAATGACATTCGTCTTCAAAGCAGGAGATTAGATGCTGCACGAGACAAAAGCTGACTCTTTGAAGTGATTTTAGTTCACATTCCAGCAAGTTAACCACACGACAATAACAGTTTGGGAGTTTTTAAAAAACTTCGGTCAGACTTCAGGGATTTCAGTCTGTGGGCAGGAATCACAATCTGAGGACTTTCTGCCTTTCTTTTACTTGCATTCACGATGTAGTCGATTATTTTGGATGTTTTGAGAACAAATTGTACATTTTCTTCTTGACCAACTGTGTCAGGCTGCACTGAGTCCTTGCAGATAATTTCTTGCCACCCAAAACCCTCACATGATCCTTACTTAAAAATAAAATCATACATGCATTTAATTTTATCACCTAAGGGTAATATAAATGTAAATAACTGTTATTGTATTTGTAACAAGGTTGATCCTTCAATGAATTTAAATGCACAGATTAAATGATAACATTTATTCAGAGCATTTGAAAAGTAAAGGATCAGGTGTGTTGCAGATTCAACGATGCGGCGAATGTAAAGGGAAAATAAAAGCACGTTTTAGGGATAGTTTGAGTGATGAAAATATCACCAATACTAAAAATTAATAAATGATTTCAAGACAAATACAGTCAAGTAGTGTGGTCAGATTTTTTTCTTTAAATACTTTATGTTAAAAATGACAAGAAACAGCAAATTAATGCACTTAGCATGAATATGTTTTTTTTTTTTTCCTCAAATTTATTTAATAACAAAACGATATAAATAAACAATATATTAACTGACACGCGGTAATGTAAAGATAAGTTATTGCAGGATTTATTTTTGTTCCGTAGCTCATTTTTATTGATGAATGCATATATTAGTTTGTTATTTGTATAAGGAAAGGTAATCATTTTGCATTTTTTTGTCTGTTTACGTGTTGGCGCAGTAAAAAGTCCTGGGATGAAATCCCAGCTTGGCAGAGGAGAGATTTCTCTGGTGAATTTGTAGCGTTTCTCTGCTTCGCACAGTCGGTAATCCTGACGAATGAGGGTTTGGATGTTTTCTGTCTTCTTGTTTTTCCGTGAGGCAGCAGGTCCAAATTTTAGCAATGAAGAATTTCATAGAAGTTTCATGAAATTTTAATGACATACTTTTTCTCAGTTGTAATCGAACAGATTTACATTCCAGTTATGTGGCTTAACTGCAAATATTCATGTACTTTTGTTATTTCTGTGGCACAATGCCCTTTCTGACATGCACAGGATGGATATTACGTTTGCATTTTTATAAATACGCAGATATTTTTGAAAGGTGGTTAAATTTACAAATTTGCACAATGCCATTTCCTCCCATAAAAATACAAACACTTATCTTAAAAGTTATTTTTGTTTTGTTCCTTTTTACCTTCCAGATCTGGAGTGCATCCTGTTCTCAGCTTTCTACATTTGATGTCTGTGCTTCCTAAGTGCCTGTTCTTTTTATCCGAGGCCGCGCTGGCTGAAGCGGAGCCTCTCCTTGAAACAAACAGCGATACGAAATCTCTTTTGTCAGGGCCGTGCCTAAGCCTAATCTAATGATTCAGATGACTGGGGGCCATATTTAGCGAATAGCCACTGGCTCACTTCAAACAAGCTGCTACGGGTGGAACTTTCCCAAGGATTAACACTTAAAGGAGAGCCAGAGAGAGGAAGAAAGAGGGGGGAAAAACAGAGTGGATGTCTTGCAGGGAATCCACCATTAAGTTGAGTCTCAGAGTGCCAGAGAGGAATGTGTTTGCTGAGCTGTGATCCAGGACTGTTTCAGCACTAATGGAAAAACTGGCCCAGTATGTCTGACATCCAATGCAGGGGTTTTCTACTAAAACAAACAGACATGCTCATTGAGTTAAATGCTGTTTGGGATTCAAGCAGAAGTATGAGCGATGATGGCCGATCTGTGTTCGCACCGCCACAGACTGGAAAAGAAAAACTGGAGTGTGTAAGAAACAATATTCCATGTATTTAAGGAGAAAACAAAATAAATGTTGCCAAGTAAAATCATGAGGTTACTATAGTAAATTAAAACTAACATAATAATGAAAACTGAAATTGAGAAAACATTTATGTTAGCTGAAACAAACAAAAACGGTATTAAACATGGATTAAAGCTCTAATATGCTGTTGTTTTTTATTTAACATATTTCTTGAAACTGTCTCTATGACAGTAAATCCAGCCGCTCTGCATCCTCCTTGTGATCCTATTTCTTTCTGAAGAATTGCACCAGAAACAACCAATCAGAGCTTGAAGGAGGGGCTTAGCGCTGTCAATTCTGTACACGCTGCTCATTGTGCTAAAGGTGAAGAAACAACCTACAGCTACAGGAAAACTAATTATTCTATAATTCAGGCTAACAAACACATCGCAGGTAGATAAATGATAAAATAGTTTAGTTTAGTAAAAATAATAAGACATATATAAAATTGGCAAAGATACCAAAAGCTCACGTGAATAAAATTCAAAACAATACTTAATTTGAGCTGCAGCAATTTTCTTCCATACCTTTTCTCTTTAACTGTGAGGTTGGAGCGCCTCAGCTGCTGGTTGTTTTGGAAAAGCCCTGGATAAATAATAGTTTAAGTTAGAAAAATATTTGTAGGGAACAAGCTGTAGCTTACAAGAGCATGACTGACAACACTAAGACCTGCCCCCTGGCTCTGATTGGTTGTTTCTGACTGGGAGCGGTGTGTTTCTGCACATGGCAGTAGGACTACAGGGAGGAGCTCTGTTGTTTTACAGGCTGACAGTTTTAACAAATGTTAAATTTGTTCGAAAAAATTACATACTGCAGATTTAAACTTTTTTGTTTGTTTGTTTTCTGGCCATGGCACTAAAGTGAAGCTGCAGAAACAAAGAGCTTTTGGCACTTTTAGTTCCTCTGAAACTAAAATCAGGCTGTTTGTTTTAATTTAAACTAACATATTCTGTCATCACTAAAAAGCTCCAAAAATCACAAAAGTCTAAAACAAACAGATATTATTGTGTAACAGCTGCGGAAAGCTCTAATAACTAAACTTATTATGCTGATTTGTTGCCACTCTGTTAATACAATAACAAGAAAATTAAACAATATTTTCCTCACATTATTTTCAGGTGAATGTTAATATACAAAGGTTATTTGAAGATTCCAGATGTGTTTTGATAATTGAACTTCCCCCGCTGAAAGATTTGCCTGTTTGTTGGTGACCGACTTTGTTTCTGGCGCTCCGGTAACGAGTCGGAGCTTGTGCCTGACAGCTTGAGGTGCCCCTCGGTGCTGCTGTCACCGCTCTGACTGACAGGCCGCTGCAACACAAGGAACCCTGGATTAAAGTCAGCCAGGCGTAAACAAACACTGACTTTCCTAAAGGAGAGCAAAGCAGAGGGCACAGGGTGCTGACCCGGTTCAGACTCCAGGGATGTTATTCTGCGACTGCAGCAGGTGAGATTCTCAGAGGAGAAAAATGCTGAAATCATCCTAAATGACTCACTTGTCCTTCATTGTACCGAGCTTGAAATGGCAAAAACATCCAGTTACAGAGAAATCCACGTCTGGTTGAGTTTGAGTTCAGCAATTAAACCTGGGGGGACGTAACGATGCATCTTCTAATTAAATGAAATAACTGTGTTTTCTTCTACATACACTGTAAAACATTTGAGCTGCATTTAGTTGTGTCGACTATCTTCTACTCTTTAAGTCAAATAAATGTATCCAGTTTTAGCTTTTTACCCTAAATGTGAGTTTGTGAAAGATAAACTTACAGCAGTAAGTTCTGTTAACTTTTTATTGATTTTGTGTTGAATAAACTAGAGGTTTTAGGTTAAAAAACTGAAAGAATAAGAATAATATTTCCCAGAATGCTTAGCGGCTTGTTTCTGTGTCCTGAGATGGAAGTGCGTTACATTGATCTGACTCTTGTGTTTTATTAAGGAAAATGTTTATTTTAAAGCTTGAGGATAATGTCCTGTTCACACTAAATGTTTCTGAGCCGAATTCATTGTGATGTTTAATAAACTTCATCATCAGATCAGAAGTTTTGTTCATGCAATTTGAAACAAGAATTTAAATTATTCTAAAGTAAAATAAGTTATTTTAACTTGATAATGTGAGTAAAATAATAGAGAAATGTGGCTATTTAACTAGATGAGGACAGATTTTTTTCTTTCATATTGTGAAATAATTATTTGGTTTAAATTGCAGCTTTAAGTTAAAACTCACAATTCAAGATTAACTTAATATTTACTTGTCTCTTGTTGTTAAATCAACTTCATGAACTTTAATTTCTGAGTTAAAACCAAAACTATTTTCTTGTCGACTTAAATTGCATTTTCTAGGGCGCAGGTGGACTTTCATTTTCAAGTTAAACCACCTTTAAACGTTTTACAGTGTGGAGGATTACATTAACAATTTGCACTGCTAATTGTAATTTACCTAACAACTGAATCTACTGGTTTTCTAGCTTACTAAAATGCTAAAGTTGCCAAATGGATGGATGGCATAAACGTGGCATTATAATACAAATCACAGGCAGATCTGACTGCGTTCGTCTTATTCTCAAATGTAACAGAGGATATGTCCTAATCTTATTTATTGAACAGCTTATGGGAGCTCACAATGAGAAGCTTTACAGCCTTATCATTAGCTGGGAGGGAAGGCGATTAGGAGCAAATTATTAAACAAAGAATTAAGTTCTGAGAGCCAATCTAGATGAGATCGCTGTTAAACTGAACCAATTTGGAAAGTGCTGTGACATCTAGACCTCACTATCTACAGAAATGTTGACACACTCTGATAAAAGTGTTTGACCATTTCTCCTGCTGGACTTTTCTCCATCTTAATGTCACTGCTAATGCGATAAAAACTTCTCACAAAAACATTTATAAGTACCATCCATCCATCCATCCATCCATCCATCCAGTCGTTTTTCTACCTCGACTTGTGTTTTTCATTGTATCTTTTTACTTTCATCCATCCTTTCTTTCCTTCTTTTTATTCTTTTCTTTTTTTTCTTTTATTCATTGTATCTTTGTCATTTTATACATAAAGGACTAAAAACTCTGGGAAAAGATTTTACATAAGCATCTTTTAAACCACATCTTTCAACCTGAATATCATCATCCAGCTGATGATAATGATACAGATTAGAGCAAAATTAAAAAATAAAATAAAAAAACATTTATTGCTGTATATCAGTGTTAGTCTTTCGCAATTAACAAGTGTTAAATCCTAAAGATTCAGGTCTTGTGAAAATCAAGTGGTGTTTTGGGTATTTTGCTAAATTTAACTCTATACTGTCATTTAAAACATTGTGGAAAAAACAATAACTTTTGGAATGTAATCGAAAAACTCATATCATTTAGTCTATTTTTAACTGTTATTGCACTGTAAAACATACATTTGAAGTTGGTTTAACTTGAAAATGAAAGTCCACCTGCTGCCTTGAAAATGCAACTTAACTCAACAAGAAAATTGTTTTGGTTTTAACTCAGAAATTAAAAGTCGATTTAACAACAAGAGACAAGTTGTCTAAACATTGTTTTTGAAGTTCATTAATCTTGAATTGTGAGTTTTAACTTAAAGCTGCAATTTAAACCAAATAATTATTTCACAACGATGAAAAAATCTGAAAGAAAAAAATGATCCTCATCTGGTTAAATAGCCACATTTCTCTATTATTTTACTCACATTATCAAGTTAAAATAACTTATTTTACTTTAGAATAATTTAAATTCTTGTTTCAAATTGCATGAACAAAGTTTCTGATCTGATGATGAAGTTTATTAAACATCACAATGAATTCGGCTCAGAAACATTTAGTGTGAACAGGACATTATCCTCAAGCTTTAAAATAAACATTTTCCTTAATAAAACACAAGAGTCAGATCAATGTAACGCACTTCCATCTCAGGATACAGAAACAAGCCGCTAAGCATTCTGGGAAATAGTTCCCACTCTTTTTCTTCTTTCAGTTTTTAAGTGCTGGCCTAAAAACTCTCATTTATTCAGCACAAAATTAATAAAAAGTTAACACAACTTACTGCTGTAAGTCTATCTTCCACAAACTCACATTTAGGTTCAAAATCTAAAACTTTAAATTGATTTAAAGTTCAATTTAAAGTTCAATTTCTTCTAAACAGTAGAAGATAGTCGACACAACTAAATGCGGTCCAAATGTTTTGCAGTGTGTTTGAGGCCAGAGATGCATGCGGATGCGTGGGTTTGTGGTGACTAATTAAAGTAGTGTGTGACCAATAGGGTGAAACATCAGTGTCCATCCACACATACCCTCCTTTGTCGTCTTTAAAGTGGTCGTAGGGGTGTTAATAATTTGACCCCCCACCTAAAGTGTCTCTTAAGTGATGAGGAGGAGAGGGGCTGTTTGAAGACTGACCCTTCAACTTGTTTCTTGTCCACCCTTCCTCCTCCTCCTCCTCGCCCTCCTCTCATTCTCCTTGTCCTGTTGTCTTCTTCTTCTATCCTCTTTCATGCTCTGTGGCCTCGGCTCCTCCTTTTCAATCTGCCGCGCTCAGCAGTCAACTCTTACAGGACAAACAGACTGGAACTGTTGCTTTTCTCTTTCATGTGTGGGTGGGAGGCTGGGACTGGGGGTGCGGATGGTAATGAGAGGTTAAGGCCACGAATATGTTGAACATGTGGATTTTGGATGGTTGTGTTGAAACATCGGTTGATTCAGTTGGTATTCTCACCATATGATGTTTAGGTGTCATAACCTTTGTGTTTTCTATTTGTTCTCACTTGTTTCTTTTAATTTAGGATATTTTATGTTTTCTATTGCTTATTGACTGTACCTAGAGTCCGCAGTGACTTTGATAATAAAAAAAAAAAATATTTTCATTTCGCTGCACCATCGGCTTGCAATCTGCTTCTGGAGGAAGTGAATTTGAAAGAGCTGGTTTGTTTTTGGAGGTCTGGGTGCACAACTGAAATCCAATAATGCAAACTCTGGTCCACTTACAAACCTCGCTCTCGGATTGGTTGCTGTGAACACTGGTGCAGTTTGAACGCATTTGTGGATGCAAGCGGATTGAAGACCGCTCCAAAAGCAGGGCATTCTGGGTAAATAAACCCAAAACAAACGCGATAATCTATCGCTAGAGGGGAAAAATAGCTTGTAGTCAATTACCAAAGCAAATGGAAATTTTACAACCACTAAAATCTGACTCTATTCCACTTTTGTTGACATTTTGTGAAGAAGGAAGTTTGCCCCATTTCTTCAGAGGTTTTTGTAATGTTTTCTTCAGTAGTTTTTGACGCACAGGCAAGGAGGTGAACAGGTTTTTCATCCAGTTTGGTTCATTTGACACACTGCAGTGTGAAAGTGAACCACACCAGGTTAAAATGTAACAAATTTAAGTGCCAGATAGGAAAACATCCTTGGTTCCTTCTTCACTTTTCTCTTGATTTCTGGAAAAAGAAGAGATTAAATGACATGTAGGTAACAAATGTGGTCACAACCTTGTAAACACAGAAATTGACCTTTATTGAGGAGGCTCAATAAAGGCTCTCCTTTATTGAGCCTTGGCCTTATTTTGAGATTACCATCGTGTAAAGAGTCTGTCAGTTTGTCCTTTAACTTTCTCCTGAATAATTAATCAACTAAATTTAAGAAAAAAATTTATCTTTCCAACATTATTAGTTTGACTATCTGCACTGTGATTTCTTGCGATATGGTCTTCTACAATATTACTATTATTGTAGTTTTTGTCTTATCTGATTTTCTATATATTGATTCAATACCTTAAGAACTATTTGTGGACAATAATAAGACTTTTTCTAATCTATTCTATTTTATTCTTGACTCTTTGTATTTGTTAAATTAAATTTTCTTAAAAATTTAGAAACATGTACAACTATAAGTGTAAAAATTCTTGTTGGTAGCTAATATTTAAGTGAACATGTTTGTTCTCTACATTCTTTCTGCTTTCTGACATTTTTCACCTGTTTTATGAGCTTCCTGTCAATCTACGCCAAAAGCACTTGCAAGAAAAATCTTTTTTTTTTTTTTTTTTTTGTTTCCTTTATCCCTCTACTTTCCTTCCTCCTGTACTTTCTTCCCAATTCCCAGGCACTTGTATTTTTTCTCAGCTTGGGAAGGCTGCAGGCGGCAGAGCAGCAGCAGCAGTCGGGCCGTTGGCTGCCAAAAAGGGAATTAAGTCAGTTGCCAGGCTGGATAAGAAATTGGATTCCCCTCCTTTTCTGTTATCCCTCTGGAGCAGATCCTGTTGGGCGTCAGGGAGGGGCTGAGGGTTTTGGAGATGGAGGAGCGGCGTTTGGGGATGTACAGGTGGCACGGCGGGGTTAGATCTCTGCCAGGTTGCCGTCACCTTTCGGAGTCCGCATCAGGCCACACCTTCCCCTCTAAACCCGGGCTCCGTGTCTGAGCGGCAGCTGCAGCCAGCCGGGGGCCGGCATCAGGAAAACCAGACACACCAGCTTATGCATCTTCACAGGACGCAGCACCTGGTCAGACCTCCACCCTGCTGGGTTGTAACACTGCTGACTTATATCATTAGAGGCTTTGGGGCTCCATCACAAATCTCCTGGCAACTTCAGCTGGCACCATAATGGAGGAACAGCAAAGAACCCGCTGCGTGTAAATAATGCTCTGTTTGCACCGTATTCTGGGGAAAGGGAATCAGGGGTCGTCTTATTTTTCATGCACACATTGTCGTGTTACGGCTTCAGAAGGTCCTGGTGGGGGCTCTGCGTCCCTCTGACCCGATGTGTGCACACACTGCTTCTTTATTAAGTAGCATGACTTACTGTTACTAATGCTCCAAAGCTGCTGGTTAGTTGTCTTTTCTGGAACAAAACTGCAACAACACAAAATCCTCCCAAGTAATTTTGGTCTAGTTTCTAGCGGAAATGTCTTAGTAATTGAAATAAGGCAAAACTAACTTACATGTACAAGGAGCTTGTTTTAAGCCAATTATTCCTTAATTTTGATGATAAAGTTCTAATTTCACTGCAGATTATTTCACCTGTAACGTAGGAAAAATGTCTTGTTGTAAGGGAAATTATCTGCCAATGCAACCAGTACTTTTTCCACCAATATTAAGGAATTATTGACATAAAACTGTCTTTCTGAAACTGTGGTCCGAGGGCGCCCTCTAGTGGTAAGCAAGGTACTGCATTTAAACTACCGTTGTTTTTTTTTTGCCATGACGTCAGCACAAAGCCTACAGTTAGCGAGGCAATATTTTCTGTTTTGAAAAACAAATAAACATGAAACACTTTTACAAGCGTTGAACAAACCGTTCCAGCACGTTTGGTCAGCTGGTTTTACCGCTGCATGCGCTGTACAATAGCTGCTGGAAAAGACAAGTGTTTTGTTGTTGACTTACCACCCAGAAACCACCTGTTGGTTGTGCAGGAGGCACCACTTCTGCTTTTCAAAGATGTACAGTTATATTATTACACGTCTGTTTGCAGCAATTTTCACGTGCAATTGTAAACATTAAGTTGGAGGGAGTGGCTTTAAAGTGACAAGACGACCTGAAACAACTCATTCTGACAGGATTTCAAAATAGGAAGAACTGATCAGACTAAAATATTATCTAGGAATGATTCTGTGCAAAAAAATTAATGAACATGTTTTGATTAGGCCATAGAGCTACACTAACCTGTTCAAGAAGCATAATAGGTCTCCATTAGCCTGTTTAGCCTCTTTTCTGTGCTTCTTCGTCTTTGTTTTGGCGACATTAAACCTCAGATTTCAGTTTTGCCATTTTTAAAATTGTAAACAGTGTCTTAAAGTTTCTAATTGGTCCTATATTTTTCCGACCAGCTCACTGTGGCTGTGCTATCACTAAGGGGGTAGAATTAAGCCTACATAGAGAATCAAATAACATTTTTAAAAGCTGGGAGACTTAAGTAGAAAATTGGCTTAGCATGCAGATTGCAAAGTCAACAATGAAAACATATATCCCTGCTTGGAGTGATTGAAGTCCCTGTCTTTCTGATGAACAAAGTGTTTGATTTCCACCATGCCTCTTACATAAACTGCTAACTTGATTTCACACCCTGCATCTGAGGGTGACAACAAACACTTTAATTAGAGAAAGATGATGCAGGGAAGAGGAGGGAGGAAAGGTGATAGACGGTAACAAATCCCCAGCACACTGCAGACAGCTTAAATATACAACCAGCAAAGCGAAATATGATTTTTTCCCCCCCTACTTTTCATATCGTATTATTTCTCTCTTCATTCTCTAGCTTAGAACTGTGAATATTTTTGCATAGTTTAAAGTCTGGCTGCTATCTCACCCAAACGTACGCTGTTCATTAGCATCGTCAGGGGTTTATGCAGGAGGTGTGTAAGACTAGAGGGGATGGGTGCATGCCAAAATGAGGCCTCTGTGGTTAAGATCTGGACATTGAACGCATCATTCTGGTTTGGGCAGCAGAATGACGGGCACCTTGTCGCCCTTTGAATTCGGCCGGGCCACCCCGTAAGATTAGCCCCTTTCAGAGTAGCTCCATTATCTAAGTAGTTGTTGTTACGGTGATGGAAGAGAATAAAGAGAAAGGGAATAATAAAGCAAAGCAAAAAGATCAAATCTATCGCGCTTGATCCTCTGGACATTATTAAGTAGGCAGGCTGATCAGGAAAAGTGATAAACGCTCTGTAATAAGCGTGCCAATCATCGCCTTCACCTTCTCTACAGCCTGCAAAACAATTGCCTTCTCCATTTTCAGATTGGGCTTTATTGGTCAGCAAATAATCAAAGCCCCTTTTCTCCATTGGAGGGGATTAGAAAGGCAAAGTTAAGCCTACTGGATGAGACACTATTGCGGAGAGGCCAGGGGTGGTCTCCTTATCAGGGATGTGCTGTTGGATGCAGCTCTGCCACAGAGCAGATTGCTTTCACTGTCACTTGTCTGCAGAGAAGAACAAAGAAGCAGCGCTGCCACAATAATACCCCGGCTCCGACGGGACACAGAAAACGTTCCTTTATGTATCTATTATTAGGAGCACTAGGATCAAACATACCTCCACCTTCTCTGAATGTTTCCTTTTTTATTCTTTCATTCATCAGCCCTCCTTTGAACCGGGTTAATTTGGTTTTTATAAACTACTTCCTCCATTTGGGCGATTAAGGAACACAGAGACAAAACTGCAGGATGTCCCCATATCCTTAAAAAGTCTTAAATTCATGTATCACTGTCTAAAAATGTCTTAAATTAATCAAGAAAATGTAAGATCGTCTTAAATACGTTAAAGAAAGGTCTTGATTTTTGTTGTGGCAGGATTATTTAATCTCCTGGGTTATTATATTACTCCTGGGTTGTATTATAAGCCTGGCGGGCCACCAGGCTTTACTTGTGCCCACAAAGTTTAATGTTTGCATTTTTTTCTATAACTTTGTAGTTGGTGTTCAGATATTAATCCTCCATTCTTCCAATAACACATAAATATCAAGTGATATTTTCAAATTTTCTGTCAACTTTAAACATTTTTTAACTCAAAAAAGAAAATGCAGGCCGCTGGAAGAATGGCCGCTGAGCGCCTCAACCACCGAGCTTAGCAGGTTTTCTGGGGGAAACCTTGAATCTCGTGTATCTTATATAGTTTTTGTGATGGGATCTGAGTCACAAGCAGACATGATGTGGTTGAGGCTACTGCTAACTAGCTGCTAACATACTCTTACTGGCTGGCTAACTAGCCAGATTTTTTGTGTCCATGATGGGTGAGTGCAAAATGATTACCTTTAAAAAAATCTCTATTATTTCAATCTCTAATATTATTTATCAATGGAGATCAAGGAGCATCCCACACCAGATTGGTTGGAAGATCTATTAAAACCCTCTGTAATTTTGTTTTTTCTAAAAAAGAAAACAAAACAGTAAACAGAAAGGCTTTTCCTTGAGGCAGTGTGGTTGATCTCCAGAAATTTAACACCACTTTGGATCAAACAAATTTTAAGTTTCCAGTGTCACCACTTTTTCTTATCTTTTCCTGTCTCACTTTTACCGTCTCATGTTTCTCCTCATCAGTCCTTTTATACGACTCTTTCTTCTTCAGTCTTATTCTCTCTCTGTTTTAGGATCTTGAGGGATTTCTGGCTCATTTGATGCTCTGCAGAAAGGTGACATAAAGGAGTGAGCAGCCTGAGGGTCCTGACGGTGGCGTTAGGCGGACAGAGTGGCGCCAGGACTCACCAGCAGCCACAGTCCAGCACGTTTCTTCAAATTCCTTCAGTGCAGACTGAAATACGTGACACAAACTCTTATTTTTAATGTGTCTACTGTTTTTATATACTTTAAAACGGCTCATCCACTTTATACTTTCAAAATTATGTGAAATGGAAAGTAATTTATTAAAATGTTTCCATTAATCCTTCCCTCAACAGTAGTACCCATTGCTGGAAATTATTTATTTTATTATCACATTTATTCCATTACTTTTTCATTGCAATACGACACATTTAGAGTCACGATCAATAAAAATTTTTAATTAGTTTTTGAGTTTATGTTTTCCAAATAATATTAATTTTGCTTTTGAAATATTCGGTGACAATTTATTGATATCCAACCACATTTTTATAACACATTTTAAATTATTAAAGCAACCAAAGTGCAAATAATCAAAGTACCAAATGCGTACTTTGGTAGACATTTGGTTGAAATGAGCACCAAAGTGCACATTTCAGTAGCAATGTGTAGCATTTGTAGCTTTACAAATGCTATCGTTATTTATCCATCCATTCATTATCTGTTCACCCTTCACCCAATGGGGTCGGGTGTTGCTGGTGCCTCTCCAGCTGCGTTCCGGGCGAGAGGCGGGGTACACCCTGGCCAGGTCGCCAGTCTGTCGCAGGGCAACACAGAAACAAACAGGACAAACAACCATGCACACACACACTCACACCCAGGGAGAATTTGGAAAGACCAATTAACCTGACAGTCATGTTTTTGGACTGTGGGAGAGAACCCACGCATGCACAGGGAGAACATGCAAACTCCGTAAAGAAAGACCCCGGGCCGGGAATCCAACCCAGGACCTTCTTGCTGCAAGGCAACAGTGCTACCAACTGCACCACTGTGCAGCCCCTATCGTTATTTACAAAAACAAAATAAAATAAAGTAAAACTCAAATCTGATTTAAAAATTGTTAATTTAGTCAGTTAGTTAGTTAGTTGGTTTCTGAGTGTCGGCTGGTCAGCTCTTCATTGTTTTCTTTGCCTGCGTCTCCATTCACCATATAATTGTGCGAATTGAAATTTCAAAAATAAATTAGTTTCATGGAAACACGGCAACTTCAAAAAAAAGAAAAAAAACTCAAGCTTTTCAATAAAAAGTTTTTGCAGTAGAATGAAGTCGATTTTCGTCTGCTCTGAAATTTGGGTATTTTGCAAAACTTCAATGGAAACACACGAGTCGTGTGATCAATAACTGGATGTTACAAAGACAAAGAAGATGACAGGAAGTGGTAAAAGGATGACATGTTTTTTAAGGACTTATCACATGAACAGTTATTTACCTGTGATTTTAATTGCAAAATTGTGTTTTTTCGCCATTAGCCAATATAGAAAAAGCTTCGCCCACATTTGTAATGTTTGAAAACTTCTGTTTGGAAGTCGTCAAACTTGACTCTTCACATCCAAACCTAGAAAATGAATAATGAATCCAAATGCAATTAAACTTCAAAAAGAAAAAAAAAATTGTCTTTGACTTTTTAGTTAGTTTTGTCAGATGGTTTGTCCTGCAGTCTAACAATATGCATTATAACCTCAGTACTTACAACCAGGCAAGAGGCGACACGACGGCAACGGCATGATGTTGCACGTGGGAGATGGCAGACATTAGGAGGTCATCTTCACTTACAAAAGATGTGAAACTCTCAGGACTTCTCTCCCTCAGGAGGAGAGCAAGGGTGAAGAGTTGAAAAGTTCATCCACAGAGCGAAAAGAAAGGTAAGTGGTGCAGTCATGCAAATATCTGAGGCGAAGACAGAAGAGGAGGCGGAGGGCAGGATTAGATCGAGCTAAGGTGACAAAAGGACAAACAATAGGTGGAGCTGCAGTGAGCATTTGACAGAGTAAACTGAGACTTATGCTTTCTTTTGGGTTGACTCCATGTTTTCACTAGGAATATTCCTGTTGGAGAAGTTTACAAGTCAACAAAACCGCAAGACAAAAATGCTCATGTCACACTGACATGTTTAAAACACACACTGCTGATACAAAGACTGTAAATTAACACTGCGGCTGCGAAAACATAGAAGATTTTTACCGTATTTCTGGATAATAGTTCACAATTTTTAATTTCTTTTTACAAATAAAGCACAAATCAGCAATGGTTTCTTTGAATAAACGTTTCTCACAAAACAGTTACATCATAAATCTGCTCCTTCAGATGTTTGACAATTCATAAATCACCACTCAAGCGGCTCACATGAGTGAGTTTTCAAACATTGAGGTTTCAAAGAGGCTTGAATTAAACATGTTTCCTAGTAGATTCAGAATTGCTTATAAGGAATTGGTTTTAACCTTATTATTAGCATATAGTTTTCCTGTTGCTTTTTTAAAATCTTGTTCTTGTGGCATGTTCAGCTTCTACACGCCACAAATCTTGAACAAACTTCCAGAAAACTGAAATCAGCCGAAACACTGAATGCCTTTAAATCAAGACTAAAAGCCCATTGGTTTAGATTTGCTTTTAAACCGTAATAAATTCAACATTGATCAATATATTTGATGTGTATTAGTGATTTTAATGATGGAATTTGACACAATGGAAAGTTTGTTACTGGTTTCATAATTGGTGACTGTATAAAGTGTTAATGATGATTTTTCATGATCTAAAGAACTTTGAACTGCCTTGTTGCTGAAATGTGCTATACAAATAACCTTGATTGATTTCTATTTCTATTTACTATGCTTTTATGTCGTCAGGTTAATTGGTCTCTCTAGGTGTTATTGTTTGTCCTGTCTGTCTCTGTGTTGCCCTGGCGACCTGTCCAGGGTGAACTCGCCTGAAACGTTCGCTGGAGATGGGCACCAGCACCTCCTGACCTCAACAGGGACAAATTTGTTAGAAAATGAACGGATGAATGGATGCGTTTATGTCACGTTTCACCTCACTGATTCACCTCACAGTAACCAAATGTTCCTACTGGTATAAATAAAGAAGATTGGTTGAAAACATATTTATCCTGGAATTGATTGGTTGAAAATGGTGTCGATGTTATCAGTACCAAGTTTGGATTTTTTTTGTATCTGGACTAATCTAGACGTCATTGGCAAGACACTTGGTTTTACCCAATTTGCAAGACAGGAAGAAGGAGATGCAGTGAGTGAACACTCAGAGGGGATAACTCAACACTTTCACCATTTGTCAACACAATTAGCCATTAATCAGCATAAGAGAGCTGGCTCTGGCCCAGCACCAGCACTTTAGGCGTTTTCTATCAGTGCCATTCCAGACAGATGGTGGAGTAAGTGTGACTGGCACAGGAACCGGTGGAAACAGAGCGGATATTGTTGCCAGAGAGTATTAGGACTGGGAACGGGAGGGTGTGGTGAAAGATGCACAGGGCATGACCAGTCCTAATTATCCCAAAAGGTTGCCAAGTGTTGGTGATCTGACGAGGTTTAAGAGCTGGGTGGGGGATTTTCAAAACAAAATTCATGTCGTATGTAATTTTTAAAAACAACCCTTGTTCGTTGCCATCAGCCCAGCTTTTAGTTTTTCCCACGATGTGAAAATGAACAATGAAGGAAGCAACCAGCAACTGCTATCGGAGCATCTGAACCAGCTCAGAGTTTTAATCCTTGGTTTAGATGAGTTTCTCCGATCCAGTTTGCAAATCCCCATTGGAATGTGACCGTGAACACGCCGACTTTACGAAGATATGGATCGGCTGACGTGGCCCCGAGGAGCTGATAAACAAAGCAAGCTGGGGTACAGCAGGTGCAGCGTGACTGCCCAAAGAGGGATCAAAATGGCGGATGGATATTGTATTCATACGGGCAACGAGGAAGGCCAGACCCTCGCCGTCTTGTAGGATCAGCAGATAACTGGTCATTCCAGGTGAAATCAGCAGTTCAACCAAAGGTCGGACTAATCTGACGCAATATTCCTTATTTTTACACGCAACAAGCATGATCAACAACAAAAATAAAACTGTCTTGGCGATGCAATCAGGCTATCTGAGCTGCTATCTTGGCGCTTCCATGTCCGCAAATATTCATAATCCCTACACAAGTTGGTTCACAAGACACAACAAACAAATCCCAACATAGAGGTGACGCCAGATGTAGAAATGAACTTGTTCTTTTCTCATAACTTCATCAGGCGAGCGATGAAAATCTCAGCTTGCATCCAGCAGGACATCCAGAATTGAACATTCCCAACATTCCTGCTCTGTGCTGACGACCTGAGCTGCTGAAAGACAGCTCCACTGGCAGCTTTAATTACTGCTCACAGTTGCAGTCATGGGAAATGTCATCAACAATAAACTTCAGCAGATTTACTGGAGTGAAGAAATACTTGTACTTCAAATTTGTTGAGGAGAATCTGGAAATATTTGTGCTGAGTGTAAATGTTTAGTTCCTGCAAGATACACTTGCAGCACATGGGATTTCCCCTTTCATGTGTGGCGTTTTGACACATTTTCTAGTTTTTAGCCACTCTTATATGATTACCTTTGTTTTTGTTTTTCCAAAGAAAAAGTGATTCCTTTTAACATGCAGCTGCTATCCGCCTTGAAAGGACAGTTTGGTACATTGATTTTGACATGACTTTCTTGTGCTTTTCCTGGATTATTTTATTATTATTTACCTAAATCCATGTTTTTTTGTGTGTGTGAAATCAAGTCCATCTCAATATCAACAGCATGAAGCTCATGGTACCTTGAAACCATTACACTTTTATTAAGAAAGGATAAATGGGCAAATCAATCTATCTATCTATCTATCTATCTATCTATCTATCTATCTATCTATCTATCTATCTATCTATCTATCTATCTATCTAATGCAAGAACAACAAATCTGAACTATTACAAATATTTTAGTACGCTGGAATTAAGTCAAAAATGACTTAAAGTAAATTTTCAGCAAGCTATGAGAGCCTGTATTAAGTCAACAATTCTTAAATATAGATAGAAAAATGTGTAGTTTTACTGACAGATAATTTTACTTAGAACAGTAAAAACAAATTTTGTAGTTCAGCCAGCTTGTTTTAAGTATTATCGATTTAAAACATTCTTATTTATATTGCAAAAAACCTACATTGAAGTTATTTTTTTCTTATTTCAAGTGTACTATCATATTTACACTAGAAACTAGACAAATTCTTGATAATATTTGTTATTATCAAGAATTATACCTACAGTGGAAAAACACAAAATCCTACCAAGAAGTTTCTATTGCAAATATTTTTAGTACACTTAAATTGAGACAAAAATTACTTAAACGTACATTTTCAACAAAGTATGGAGCCTGTTTTAATTTTTGTTGGATACAGACACACAAAGTTGTAGTTCCACTGCCAGATTATTTCACTTAAAACAGGAAAATATATCTTGTTCAGCCAATTTTTCATCAATATTCAAGAATTACTGATTTGAAACAAGCTTATGTATATCTAGCTGAAAACTTATTTTTAAGTTCTGTCTTTTTCCAAGTGTACTAAGACATTTGCACTAGAAACTAGACAAGAATTCCCTGTAAGATTTGTTATTTCTGCAGGCAGTCTGTCTGTCTAGCTATCCTGTGGAAGAAGTCAGAATGAGAAGCCATGTATTTTGAACCATGTGTGTTTTTACATGGAAGTGTCAGGTGTGCCTGTGTGTGCAGGAGCCCTCACCCTTATTGGCAGCTGTCAGTGACTGACAGCTAAAACGGAGGGCAGGGAGGACAGACAATGCAGGGTAATGAGAGATGCGGTGAACAGGCTCGGCCATGCCTCCATTGCTGCAGCACGGCTAAGGTGACACGTCAGCCCCACGCCGCAGCGCTTTGTTTACACGTCACCTGTCAGCCCTGAAGAGGGCCCTGAAGTGGAGAAGAGGCACTCATTAATACCAACCGATGATTACTGTTTCCAACATGCAGCTGAGTGATGACTAGGAGGAGCCTTCGTTTGCGAAACGCACATTCAATGGCTTCCAGCGAACATCTTTTTGTTTCCACATAATTTATTCAGAGGAAATTGTGCTTTGAGGGAGAAAATGTTCTTTTTTTATTATTTGAACTTTTGGATTTGCTAGACCAGTTCAGCATTTAACATGGCAGGGCATGTCAAAGCAAGTTATTCTCATCTATTTTCTTTATTCATTTTCCAAACTTGCAGCACAGCAGCTGGTGGGGGCACATCTACCTCTACCTACACACCGGAGTTAAATCAACACTGGGCCAAGTTTTTTGGTTCTTGTCAGAACTGATATGATGCCACCTATCAATCATTTTAGTGGGTTGGTCAGCTATACCTTTTCTGGAGGAACTGAACATTGCCAGGGTTCATTATTGCTAACACGCTGCAATGATGATCGCAGCATGAAGATTTTGAGGGGAATAATAGAAAATCATGGTCCAAAGCTGTCAGTGTGGAACATGCAATCCCAACAAGTGTTACCAGAGCATTTAGAGGGTCGAATATAATTTATTACATTTCCAAAATCCAAACGGAGTCTGGAATTTGGCCTGCAGCCGACCTTATGTCCAGTTGAATAAAACTGTGATCAACAGCACCTGCCACTTGTTCATCTGCACGAAGGTAACTGGTAGTAAGCGTCCCTTTTTTGTCATAACGACACTTATTTATAGTTAAATCAAAGATCAGTAAGTGAAGGCAGTTATGCTCGATTTTATGCATGTAAATTCCAATGGTATCTCTACGGCAGCATGAAAACATGCGCTGCAGTAACTGCGGTATTTACATTTAAGCACCTTTTTATGCTAATATTTCTTTTTTAACATTTTCCTGAAGGAAGTAATTAATCACCATCTTTTGCCCAGGATGTGCCCCACAGCGTTCACACTCACATCCGATGACTCACATGACTCACATTGAGTTTCACCAACATTGGCATTATAACACTGTTTGTTTGTAGCGTAATATGTGCATTTCCACTAATCATATAGATCCGCAAACTGAAAAAAAAAAAAAAAAAAAGAATAAAAAATAATGGAAACACAGCAATTTTGATAAAAAGTTGCTGCACTAGGATGATGTGGTTTTCATTTATATCAAAATAAATGTGTTTCGCAAAACTGCAATGGAAACACTTTTTTCACGTCACAGGAGTCATATGATTAACAGCCGGATGTTACTACTGACAAAAACCACAAAGAAGACAACAGGAAGTAGTAGAGGGATAATCATTTGTTCTTTGTTTTCGGACAATGTGCAGCTGGTTCCACCAAAGCTCTCACCGCATGACGTTTGGTGACAAACAAGCTTCTTCACGTATGATTTTAGTTTAATTTTTTATTTAAAGGAAACTCTGCAATTGAGAATAAAGAAATATTTGTGCATAATTGTAAAGGAAACACACTAATAATGCTATAGTTTGTTGTGACGTACTTCACCGTCTCTCTGCTCTCATCCAACTTAACTTTGACTTTATGCAACAGTGTGTGTTGGATTGTCACTATAATTGACCGAGTGACTGGCTGGCTGTTATTTGGCAGGTTAGGACCTGCTGTGCAAATCACTCAAGGCTGCCTGATCACGCTTTGTCCTTGCCAGTGACGGCTGCATGAAGGAATGCCAGAATTCACCTCGTGGTCAGAAGAGTCGCCACGCCTGGATTCAGACAGGAACCGGGCCACATGGTCAAAGAGAAACACCGCAGAACCGACCTTTTCCCGTCTAATACTCATCAGCCATTTTTATTTATTTTCTTAATTTGCTCGCACACGTCTTGAGTTAATTTTATCATCATCAGTAGTGGGATGTTACTGTGATGGAAACTGTCTCATTTCCTAGAGGACCACCCATGTTGGAGAAATCCGACAGGTTTTTGTCCGGCCGTGAAATCCTTTGTTTGAATTCACAGCATTAGAAAAACTTCTCTGCAAGAGTTTACACAGTTTACTGAAGCTGATAACAAGTGTGATGTAGATATGTAATCTCCCAGGAAGAACAAGGGTGATTGCTTTAGAGTATTCTGGAAATTTATCACACCACAAGAAATCATCACAAAGCTTTAAGAACTGATGCCATCTAATGTCATAATTACTGCAATTTCTAGCTCTGGTTCCAGCCTTTAAAATGCCAAGCCAGCTTCACTGAAGGGTGGCTGTCTGAAACTTTTCCTGTGGCTCCCCCTTCAGGACAAACTCGAGAACTTTAGCAGGCTTCAAAAATAAATGAATTTTCAGAATTGTTCAATTTGACTTATTTTTCTCTGTCCAAGAAAATCATAAATCTTTCTCAAAAATAAATCTGGATGGGTTTATTCAGCCTGACTACATGTGTTTTTTTTCTGACCTATTATTAAGTTTCACTACCTGTACCATTATAACACTGTTTAACACGCCCATGAGGGCAGAGCCGGCGTCATGTCAATTATTTCAAATTCAAAATAATCTAAAAAAAATCTGATCTAGGACTCAAGTAAAATAACTAAAAATAATCATAAAAAACAAAAAGCTTCAGATTATATATTACTTGTTACAATATGAAAATATTTCCACTAGTTTTGCAGACAATTTAATTTTCAGATTTGCTAGAATCAATTTTAATATGCAGGTATCATCACACAGCTTCAGTCCAACATTTTCTTATAAATACAACATATTGATTATCAGAACATACATTATTTCATTTGTCTGGCAGAGAGAATAATGCAGCAATAACTCCTTGTTTTTCATTCTGGAGTTTTTATCTTTGCGACATGATGACAAGGAGTACAGGCTGCACAGTGGCGCAGTTGGTAGCACTGTTGCAGCAAGAAGGTTCTGGGTTCGATGCCCGGCCCAGGGTCTTTCTGCACGGAGTTTGCATGTTCTCCCTGTGTCCGGGTTCTCCAGCTTCCTCCCACAGTCCAAAAACATGACTGTCAGGATAATTGGTCTCTCCAAATTCTCCCTAGGTGTGAGTGTGTGTGCATGGTTGTTTGTCCTGTCTGTTTTGCTGTCTGCGACAGACTGGCGACCTGTCCAGGGTGACCCCGCCTCTCGCCCGGAACGTAGCTGGAGATCGGCACCAGCAACTCCCGACCCCAATAGGGACAAGGGTGAAGGAAAATGGATGGATGGATGATGACAAGGAAACATATCACAAAACTGAGAGACTAAATATTTTTAAAACTACTCTAATTAGAGTAATACTGCTGAATTCTGTGTGATATAAAACACTAAAAATGTGTTCTAAATATTTCAGCGAGAAAAAAATGCAAAAAGTGATGTTTCTGCAGCTATTAAATAATTCCACATCAGACCGTTTGTATGCACTCCAGATTTCTGCAGGAAATTATTAAAAACCTTCAACCTTCAAGCAGCCATAAGATTAGCTTAAGAACAATGTTTAGAGCACTTGAGTCTTTTTTTATTCCTTATTTGAATAGGCATAAGTGTTAAATATAAGCAAATACTAAACACTATAACAGAAATCAACTTTTGTTAATTTGCAACATAATTAGATGAGCAAATTATGTTAGATTTCAAAACAAAACTAAATCCATTAGATTCATTTTCAAAATCTGTTTTCAAAATGTAAAAAAAATAAAATTGTAGTTTTTTCAAAAATGAAAGCTTTCTTTTTTCAACACTTCATTTAACATTTTCGGTTCTAAAGTTTTATTTAATTGTGCTAAGATCAAAAATGGCTCTTTGGAGTGTTACGGTTGCAGATCCCTGTCTTAGTTGTTAATATCGCTAGTTTAATTCTAGAGCTGGTGTTATATGTGCTGATAAAAAATGTAAAAACAAAACTGAAATTAATCATATGTACATTAAATTATCCAAGATGAATGATGACTTTGCTGATCAGTTGTGTGTTTTACAGATGCTGTCTTTTAATTTTGTTTAAATGAACTTTCCAATTTTGACCATATTAGACCCTAAGTTATTTCTTGTTGTCCAATTTAAGCAGTCTTTGTTATTATTTTATCAACTAATTAGGAAAGGTCTCGCAGTTGACTCCCGCTTTTCCAACTAATGAGATACTGTTAAACATTTGAGCCGCATTTAGTTGTATCTACTATCTTCTTCTCTCTAAGTCAAATAAATTTATCCAGTTTTAGATTTTGAACCTAAATGTGAGTTTGTGAAAAATAAACTTCCAGAAGTAAGTTGTGTTAACTTTTTATTAATTTTGTCAAACCTCCAAGAACTATTTCCCAGAATGCTTAGCGGCTTGTTTCTGTATCCTGAGATGGAAGTGCGTTACATTGATCTGACTCTTGTGTTTTATTAAGGAAAATGTTTATTTTCCTTAATAAACATTAAGGAAAATAAACAGGACACTGTTTAGTGTGAACAGTGTCCTGTTCACACTAAATGTTTCTGAGCCGAATTTATTGTGATGTTTAATAAAATTTATCATCAGATCAGAAATTTTATTCATGCAATTTGAAACAAGAGTTTAAATTATCCTAAAATAAAATAAGTTGTTATTTTAACTTGATATTGAGTAAAATAACAAGGTCAGAAAATTTTTTGTATTGTATATTGTTAAATAATTAAGTTAAAACTCACAATACAAGACGAATTAACTTAAAAAACAGCGTTCAGGCAACTTGTCTCTTGTTAAATTAACTTCATGAACTAGTTAAAACCAAAACAATTTTACTGCTGACGAATTGCATTTTAAAGGCAGCAGGTGGACTTTTGTTTTCAAGTTAAACCCGTTTCAAATGTTTTATAGTTCACTGGTGCTAGCTGGGCATTAATCCTGATCAAGTTAACTGGAATGGGAAGATTTTTTTTAATTACTTTTAGACTTAGACCTTTAAATATTTAGCCAGCCAAGATCCAGACACTTCTGCATTGAAGGAAACCTGCCAAGCAGAAGTTCCCCCTTTGACCACAGAGGGGCGCTCTGCTGCTGCTGGGAAGTCTAACATCCTGAGGAAAGAGCCCCTATCCCTCCCTCTGTTCCTCCCCCACCCGTGTGCAGGTGAGCCAGGTGTATAAAGGAGTCTTTCTCCTGGTGCAAACAGACTCCAACAGATCCACACACTGAGATCTTTGTCACAAACTGTCGGATTTCCTCAGGAAGATGGAGACGCCTCTCGCACTCTGCATCGTTCTCGTGTTTGTCTCCTCAGGTAATTAAAACAAACTTAGTTTCACATCTTCATGGACTTACATATTAAAGTTTGTAGGACTTCAGCTTAAATTATAAATTGATGTGTAAAAAGTTTTCTGGGATCTGACTCCAGAGGTAAAGAGATGCATTTACAGGCTGGAAGAAGAAAAATCTCACATTTTTTGAGAAATGTTTCAAACCATCAGTTTGTTCTTCCACCAGAACCTGATGGATGTTACCTGATTAATTGTTGTAGTTAATCATTTTTATTACACTAAATCAGTTCATCTAAACCTGCAGCTTTTATTTCATTTACTTCTCTGCAAATTTCTTTAAAATGTTGTGGAAAAAAATATGTATTTCTACATGTAAAAGTATGAAAGAACTTCCTGTTTTAGTTTCTGTTGCTTCTGTTCTTCAGGTTTGGCAGAAAAGGTAAAAATAAAACTGAGGATACTGAGCCAATCATAATTTAGGAGACCTTTATTTAATATTTAAGCAATATATATATATATATATATTTAACAATAAAATCTATTGTTTTCAAATAGTGCAGTCCTAATTTGGACATAATGAAAACCAGATTTGCAGCCTTTCAGCATGAATAACAATATGAACCATAGGTCCACTACTACTAGAAAACACAGGCAGTTTTTGCAAACTACACAGACACCTCTGTTACCACACTGAGACACAAAAACATTTGGGTCAGGACATAAAAGCTTTGTCTTTTTATAACCTGTTCATGTTTTCTTTATACAGATCTCTTTACACACTGGTTCAACAACGCAGGTTAATTTTTGGAAAAATTCGGGAACAGGAACGCTTTCCCAAACTTTTCTCACGTTATAAAAAGCTCTAATCTGTAAAGTTGTCATTGAAGTCCAGAGAGGGTTATTGCGTTATTATCTTTATTGGGGGAAAATATTAAGCTTCGTTAGATTTTTGATATTTTGAAAAATGCAAGATGGAAAAAAGTCCAGAAAATATCTTTTTTTTTTTAAACTCATTTTTATTTTTTTCCTATTTATCCAGACCAGAAAAAAAATAATGTAACATTGTTATTGTGTTTTAAAGACACGGCAGGTCTCGTTTATTTTTGCCTGCTTTACTTCTGTGTAATTTTTGTTTAGTGTCAGTCACCAGAGGCCAGAACGATACAACGGTGATGATTACAACAAGTGAAACCACAACCAGCAATAGCTCAATATCTCCCCAACCCACCAACTCCACATCTGGTCCGAGTGTCACCAGTGACACCACAGCAGTTACAGAGGGATCCCCCAGCATAACAGCGACTGTGGACAGCAACGCAACAACGATCAACACGATTTCCCCAAGTAGCAACAGCTCTACAGTTTCTCCAAACATCACACCAGGACCAGATGGAAACAACGGGACGCAGAACACCAGCACCAACACCGGCTCACCACTGGTCACAAACCAGACTGCAACCGTCCCAGCAAACACAACGTCAAGCATGAATGAAACCGTTACCTTGAATCCAAACTCAACAAGTGCTCCAAACCTGACCGCAACTCCCAACACTAACCAAACATCTGAGAATGTGACGGCTAACCCAAATGCGAACTCAACTGACAATCCAAACACAAACCCAACAACGACCCAGAACTCCAACCTCACCTCAAAAACAACAACGAGCTCTAGAACCACCTCTAGTCCCGCTGCGACCAGTGGAGGGGTTCCTGGATGGGGTATTGCTCTGTTGGTTCTGGCTGCTCTGGCTCTGCTGCTGCTTCTCCTGCTGCTGATTGCTCTGGTGAGTTCAGTTTAGATCTTTAACCTCATTTCTCTTGATGCAGAGCAGGAAAAGCTGCCAATTAAATCACTGTAAAATGGTGTCAAAAAAGTTAAACTCTAAATTAAGTATCTCAACGAGTTACCACAGCAGAGTACTTTTTACAGTGCATTCCTACCAGTCTTGTTTACTCCGCTTTAATCAAACTCTAATTCTGCCTAGAAAGTTCAGTTCATTTGGGGAGGTGTGAATGCACAATCCAACTCTGATGTGGACCAAAAAAGTGAACTCTGGACCACTTTAAAGTCCAGTTGGCTGATGTGAATGCCAAGTGGATCGGAGAACGTTCCAAAAGCAGGAAGTGGACTATAGTGCAGTGTACACTGGGTAAATACAACCAAAACAAAAGCGCAAGCCTGGTGCTAGCAGAAGAAATGGCTTGTGTTCTTTTACCAAATACAAAAGAAAGTTTGCACTCAGGGTCTTATTCTAATGTTTTCTTGTTGTTTTCATTAGTGGTTCTTGATGCAGAGCCACCACAGGTGAGGGAAAGAACAGTTTTTTCACAGTGCAGTATAAAAGCGAAAAGCACCATACAATTTTTATCCCCAGTTGAACCGAGTCTTCCAGAATATAAGACGTAAAAATGTCACCAAATCTGTTCACCTCCTGCGCTGTGGAGGCGCTGCACCCCACAGGGCAGGAGAAATCAACAAGAAAACATTAGAAGGCGACCCTGAGTGCAACTTCCTTCTTCACAAAATGTAAATTAAAACAAATGGTGTCAAATTTTAGCAGTTGCGGGATTTCTCTTTTGGTCTTTGGCAAAAGACCACAAGTCATTTCTTCCGCTAGCACCAGCCTTGCGCTTTTTGTCCTTGTATTTACCCAGAATGCCCTATGCTATAGTCTACTTCATGTTTTTGGTCTGCTTGTCATTCACATAAGCGTTCACTTTAACTGAATCAAGACCGAGGTTTGTAGGTGGACCAGATTTGGTCAGCAAGATATTCGATTGCAGATTAACACCAGATTTTCTAAACAAACAAACAGGAGGAGTGGTGTGAATAAACTCTTATTCTATTTCTGAATTAATCGGTCAGTGTGTATGCCTAATCTCTAAACACTAAATTAAGAAAAACACTGAACAGTTTCTGTTTCATTCTGCATGTTGATTTCAATGTGAACTAGGATTCATGTCTTTATTTTTCATCTGTCCTGTCCTGAAGTTTCTTATGAAGAAGCCAATTGCCTTTATAATATTTATAGATGTGATACTTATTGTGTGACTGGCATCAGTGTAGACACGCTGCACAATAAAATATGAACCTGTGTTGTATGACCTTCAACCTTATGAATGGATTGTGTGTACACTAGGTGTGTACATGTGGAGAAGGTGTGCATGCCAATTTGTCACATGGAGATGCATAATTATTAGAATGGTGAGGTAAAGTTAGATCATTTTATTTATAGCACACATTTTAAAGCAACAAGGCAGTTCAAAGTGCTTAGCATAAATTAGAAAGAAATACAAACAAAACCAAAAGGAAAACAAAAAGATAAAGGTAACAGCAACAAAAGGACAGAAGTGCTACACAATTTAAACTAATAGGAGTTTCTCTAGATCTAAAGTTTGTTCTCAATTGGTAATAAGAATAATTACTTATTACTAATAAATACTCCACAATTTATAAACATCTAAAGGCTTCTCTGGATCTTAAGTTTGTTCTGGATTAGTAAGTATAAAACGAGATGTTGGTTCCAGTTGTTCTGTAGGTAGTATTTTCTAAATTTGCTCTATATTTGTAAAGTATAAAGCTAAATGTTGGTTCTCCAGGAGAAGGCTAGAAACCTCACAGTACATAATACCCAAGAAAATCAAGAGCACCAGCAAAAAACACTTTTCTCAAAACAACTTATAAAATACAGAAATCAAAATGTTTTTCCAAGTTATAAGTGAAAAAATCTGGAACTGGGTTTTTTGGGGGGGTTTTTAAATCAAAATTCAAGAAATGCAGACTTAAACCAAGCTGCCATGTCTTGCTGAAAAGCTACTTGTATGTTAGTTTTGTCTTATCTCAAGTGTATTAACGTATTTTCACTAGAAACTAGATAAACATTCTTGGTAAGATTTTGTTTTTGTACACAAAGCAGATCATCAACTCCAGGCCCAAAAGGCATTGGACGGCTTTTTATTAAGGAAGGTCATTTTAGCAGTAAATGTGACTTGGGTAGTTATTGCATGCAGGTATTGTAATAAATGCACTTTGAAAAAGGTGTCAATATGTGCAAAGGCAGTGTTTGACATAATTAAAGTTTTATCTAGACTTTTAAACTCTTCCATTAAAGTCTCCACCCTGTTCTAAGTTATGTTTACAATCAAAGTGAAACCATCAAAGATCACAGATTGGCTACACCCTCAGATGCTGAATTTTGTTTGATCCTTCCATTGATGTCTTCTCTGTGAATGTGTTTATTGTGTTTGCAGCTGGTGTGGTTCTGCTGCTCGAGGCGCAGAAACAGCTTCAGTCCCTACTCAAACCTGATCGAAACAAACAGCATCCCGATGTACAAAACCCACAGCCGCTTCTTTTCAACCAACGGCAGAGAGCACGTGAGTGAAACATTCGCCATCGCGACTGATCCGGTTTGCTGCTGGATCTTAGTGCTTCATGGTCTTAAAATGGACTTTTGATTGATTACGTTACTGAGCTTTGGTGATCAACTATGCTTCCTTCAACTGGTTTGGGTAGATCTATGGGCTATATAAAACATGCCAACTAAATTTATTTTGCAAAAATAATTTTTAGATAATGAGATTTTAGTCTTCTCGGTTCTGCCTATAATGAGCTGTTTCAGGGTCTCTTGTCACTCTAAATCCAAATAATCTGCTGCTGGCCACGCCCTTCAACTCAGCATTTACACTTGCACTTGAAAATGGCTACAAACAGAAGGGCAACTACACAAACGTACATTTTTGAAAAGCAGAAGTGGATCCTCCTGCACAATCAACAAGAATACATGAAGTAGTTTCTGCATGATAAGTCAACAACAACAAAACATTTGTCTTTTCCAGCAGCCATTGTTACCAAGCCATTGTTTATTAAAACCAAGTGACCAAATGTGCTGTAGCTCAGCTTAGGTTGCTAGGTAACGGTACAGTGCCTGTTGAATGTGACTTAACAATTGGGAGGTTTTATGAAATGTCTAATTTCCCAGACACCAAAAAACATTAACTTATTGTCAAAAGGCATTCGGGGGTTTTTTATAAGCAGCTGAGACCCAAATAGAAGTAGAAACTCTAGAAAACAAACAAAATGTGAATTTTGCATAAAAGGTCTCATTTAAGGCAGAAAAAAACTCCTAAACTCAAGGAACAAAACTGTGATGCATCATCACATGAAATGGTTTCAGTGGATTCAACCTCCAGGAGAGTCTAAGCAAATGAAACCACCTGCCACATTTTCTAGATTTGCACAAATACTAAACATATTCATTCCTTAGAGAGAAATTACTTTAATTCTAAGGAAACACTGAATTTATTTGAGAAAAAAATCTAAATTGTAAATCTAAGTGAACAGGAACAGGATTCAGTAGATCCTGTAGATTAAAGAAGGACTTAGAATATATCCCGAGGGCAGTGTGTTGAGTCTGGGTGTGTCAAAGAGGACACGGTCAGTTTGAAAGTTATTAATGTGCATTTTTTATGAGTCAAAGTTTAACAAGGGATTCCAGAGGGACACTTTACACACTTAACTGTGATGAATGTTCCTGAGACAAAAAAAAAAGAACAAATAAAATCTGTCAGGGTGTGTGTTGACTTTTCATGTGTAATAAGATATTTGCACTAGAAACTAAACGAAAACTACCTGGTAAGATTTAATGTTTTCGCAGTGTGATACTTTGAGTTAAATTAAGTTTGATGACTTAAGTGGAAATGTATGTCCACATGAAGTTAAAATCAAAAATTTAAAAAGCTGATTAAGTTCATCACATTATTAATTATTGATCTGTTTCAGGAAGACGTGACGAGGCCTGTGAACCATCACACCATCAGCCAGTGACGACCCTCAGCAAGTCAATCAGCAGAGAGGAATCACCAGATACAACTGTTTTACAGTTTTATTATTATAATTATCATTATCTCATGTCTGTATCATATCTTTAAGTCCTACTGACTTTATTTATTGTCTGTAAAGAACTTTGAGACTTTGTTGAAAAGCTATAATACTGATTCTACCAGCTTTCTTTATTTGAAAAGCTGATATTTCAATTCATATTTCTTATAATTTATATAGTTTTCCGTCTATATCCTGTTGTGTATCCCAGACCTGGATTTAAACCTGACTATAAACTCTGCTACCAAAGGCGCATCCCATTAATAATAAGTATAAAAAATGGTAATTATATATTACAATCATAGTATTTTAGAAAATGTAATGAATAAATATAATGAATGAGATATGAGAAGCTACAGCTGCAGCTGCAAAACGTGAAGGTGGTTTAACTTGAAAATGAAAGTCCACCTGCTGCCTTGAAAATGCAATTTAAGTCGACAAGAAAATTATTTTGGTTTCAACGCAGAAATTAAAGTTCATAAAGTTAATTTAACAAGAGACAAGTTGTCTAAATATTGTTTTTTTAATTTCATTCATCTTGAATTGTGAGTTTTAACTTAATGCTGCAATTTAAACCAAATAATTATTTCACAATATGCCAGAAAAAAACTAAAGAGCCACATTTCTCTATTATTTTACTCACAATATCGAATTAAAATAACTACTTATTTTACTTAAGAATAATTTAAATTCTTCTTTCAAATTGCATGAACAAAATTTCTGATCTGATGATGAATTTTATTAAACATCACAATGAATTCAGCTCAGAAACATTTAGTGTGAACAGGACATTATCCTCAAACATTTAAAAATCACAGTTTATATCTGTTAAATCACTTTGAGGTCTTTTTGACTTTGTTGTTCACCAAAAAAAAAATAAAAATTTCTCAATGTTTTAGTTTTATTTTGTTCTATGTCACCATGAAAAAAGACACCTCTGGTAAATGTGGTCTACAACGGCCGCTGGATGTTTTTTGTGTTTCGTCTGGTCCTGAAACCGTGCAGGGCAGCTTTTGCCAGCAGCTGGGGCGTGGCTATGCACGGCAGAAAATCAACATTGTTCATAATAGATACTGTCTGAGTAATTATGCCTTATCTCATATAGATGCAAGAAGCACTGATAAGTACTGCCACTAACCAGTATAAGTCAGATACTGGTTAGTGGCAATATTGACACAAGCAATCCCGCTTTGTCTACTCCAAATGGTTTTTGTTTGGATTATTTTTTCTTTACGTAGATGTCACCATGACAATCCTAAAACAGATCATTAGAAATAACTCCATGAAGAATTATTAGAAATTTAAAAATATAGTTCAGCAGAAATATAGATTCATGTTTGATATCAACTTTCTAGATTCATCACTTCTCTTTCTGCTGCTTTATCAATAATTTGATAGATTCTGTCATGCACATTAAATAATTCTGTACTTTTTAGTAAATTTTGAAGAAATAAAAAACACTAAACCATCTTACAAATAGTTTATAAGTGTTTGTAAATCTTCAACAAGTAAGTAAATACTTAGTTATTTTTATTATTATTGTTGTTTGGCAATTTGAAACAAATGTTTTTTCCCATTAAGTGTTTTAATTCAATCGGTAACATTGGTTATGTATCTTCTTATTAGTTTGTTCTGGAGAATCCAATGTCTTCTGCCATAATCTATTGAAAATGAAGAATCAGAGTAAAAAAAAAAAAAATTGGGCTTGCACAACAAAAGAAAACAACACTGGAAAACAAAAGAAAAACTCTTCATGAGCAGATTAAATCACACTGGAAACAACAGTGTGCACGCCAGCCCTGTGTGTCCTCATAAATGTCCTACAAATAAGGAGATTTTGCTTTAAATGGCCAAATAATCAGGAGAGCAGCAAAGACAGAACTCAGACGTCTGCCATTTTTGTTGTTCTGTCTGGTTCTGTTCTGGACCCTTTAGAGGTGAGGATGCAAACAAGGATTGTTCATAAAATTAAGAAAATTACACACAACCCTGATTAGCATCTTCATAAAACTGTCTGACAGAATCTCTTCAGTCAGAGGCTCCTCAAGATTGACTGTAACACTGACTGCTAAAGGAAATCATTCCTGCTAGCCAGCAGCATGTAGTACAAATATCTGGGGAAATATTTTTGAATTTTCCTTTAAATTACTGGTGTATTTTTTAAATTAATTGAGGAAAATTTTTGTTGGGTCTGTTTTGTGTTGAAATTTAGCCTTTTTAAATGTGCCTGTAGGTTTTGGTTACCATAAAAAGATGTTTGTATTATGAAAAATCGCCTTCTTTATTCATTAGCTGCAAAAATACATGCTGCTCGTTGCAAACTTTCTTTTGTTGCTTTGAACAGCTTTATTGCTCATTTTTCATTTTCCCACAAAAGACAAGACAAAACCACAACCACAAAATGCTAAATAACACAATGACAATAATAAAATATAAAACAAATTAAACATACTTGAACAAATATAAATCTTTACAAATATAAAACCTTTTCTTTTACTAATGTAAACCTCATATTTGACCATAAAACACCATTAAAGTTCCCCTTTTTTACTGTCCTAAATATATTGATATAAATCTTATCACATTATTTTATATGTTACAGAAAATATCTTATCTTCACATGAAAGGAATTTTTTAGAAAATGATTTCATATGTAAATGCAAAAAATCTGATTTAATTTGGCTTTTTTTTAATAACCAACCTGGCCTCATGTCAGCTTATGATAATTTTATTCCACCTGATCTTCTGCCGCCCCTGTCATTAATATTTCTCTTATTCAGCGTAATTTGGCACCAGCTGCTGTGTCCCAGTTTGCTTTTTATCGTGTAGCTGCAGGAAAATTCCACATGAAAATGGATCCTCATTGTTCACAGACTGATTGATGCCTGTCTTCTAGCCAAAAGTCCAGGTTTATTCTTATCCGGGGCAGAGTCTCACAAAGACAGAACGAGAAAACAAAGGTGTGTAGTGAGGTGTGGCAGCGGAGCAATGTGTGGGCTGAACTGTGTTTTATTGTAGAATGATAGAACAGATATCAACATAAAGGATTGGCCAGGCGGTGAAATGTTTACCGTCGCGATTTGTCAGTTGACGACAAACTGACTCTTGGGTTTTTCTTTGGTTTCTATTTGTTCATTGTGGAAATGTGACTAAATGTTAGGCCATGATTGAGTCATTTTTTTCCTTTTAATTTCCGTAAGAGGAGATCCAGGTTTCTAACTCATAACGCTGCTATCCACTGTGTCACTAACTGGATGCTCACAGATAAAAATAGTTAAAAAAAATTTCAGAAAATTGTTATTGTTGATTCTGGTGAATAGCTTAATCACATTAGATAAATCAACAGATGGATTTTAGGTTTGGAAACAATCAATTAGATGAGGTTTATGAAGTTCTGGTTAGGGTTACTTTCCATAAGGGGGCGCTGCAAGTTCAGAATTTATTATGTACTGTTATGTACACTGTAAAACATTTGAAGTTGGCTTAACTTGAAAATGAAAGTCCTCCTGCTGCTTTGAAAATGCAATCGACAAGAAAATTGTTTTGGTTTTAACTCAGAAATTAAAAGTTCATGAAGTTGACTTAACAATGAGAGACACGTTGTCTAAACATTGTTTTTTAAGTTCATTAATCTTGAACTGTGAGTTTTAACTTAATGCTGCAATTTAAACCAAATAATTATTTCACAATATGCAAAAAAAACTGCCCTCACCTGGTCAAAGAGCCACATTTCTCCGTTACTTTACTCACGTTATCAAGTTTAAAAAAAAACAACTACTTATTTAGCTTTTAACCATCTTTTTCTGCAGTTTGCTACACAAAAATAAAAACCTGGTCATGTGGCAATTTCAGACAGTTTATTAATCAAACATTTTAAAACAGATAGCAGTCATTCATAGACATTAAAATAAATATAAATGACATAAGTACAGATATTCACTCTAACCGGCACTCTAATAAGGTCACATAAACATACACTCAGTAAAATAACAACAGGTTATTGTTTAACTATAACCAGATATCATTTAACAGAAACTCACAATATGTTAAAACAGAACGAGCTCCACAATTTTTCATGAAAATCAAGCATCACATCCGATATAATTTCCTATTGGATGTAATATAATCCTATATACTTCTCAGAAACACACCAATTGGTCACTTCGTAATAAAAATAAAGTTCTAGATACATTTACCTTCTTCTTTAGGACAGTAGAAAACCGTTAGGCAGGTTAGCACACCGTAGCAAACAGCACAAAGCTACTCCTTCCGGTCTACCGTTTTCCAACCCTTTCTCTAACGAGCCGGCAAAGAACAGAGTTCATCTACACACAGCTCCCTCTGGTGGTCATCATGAAGCATTGCTTTTCCACTCGGCTACTTTAAAAAAAAAAGAGAGAGAGAGAGATGTTGCAAGCTGGGCTTTTGTGCAAAAGTCTACGCTTATCTTTTCTCTTAACTTCCTGTCTGCTGCACCAGAGACCTTGTTGACCATGTTGATGAGGAAGTCAAGCTGCAGTTTCACCAACTGTGGATTTGGTTTTACAAGATAAAGACAGACCCACTCAATCAATTAGAATATTACCAAAAGCCCATTTATTACTGGAACTTTATCTGTAAGTTATATTATATAAACTAATTACACATAGAGAGATGTTAAAAAGCCTTTATTTTGTTAAGTATAAAGGTTTTCCATTTACAAATGAGAACATGATATTTAAAATTAGAATATTGCACCATTAAAAACATATTTAATACATAAATGTGGGTTTATTTAATACTTGCTTAAAGTTTGGGGGTTTTTTTTCAAAAGGACCTCATTTGAATGCAAATTTTAATTTATTGAATATGGCTGTAAATTCCTGAATCACATGGAAAATATTTAAAATACCCATTTAGCTGCTTATGTTTAGTATTTAAAAAAATAAATTAATTAATTTTAAAAAAGATGGGAAAGTGGGCAACTTTATTGGTAAATGCTTATCTATTTGTCTCCTCAAATAGATTAGTTGATGTCATCATCCAAAAACTGGAAAAAGCATGTTCCTGTTTTCACCTTATTCCCTAACAACATTTTCCAATTCAGGTTTGGGCAGTTATTGGCTTTTACTGGAAGAATAATGAAAAAAAGGAGTTTTAGATAATTTGATCATTTAGCCTGGTCCTGCCCGAGGTACAGTTGCCCCATCCTGGTCTTCCCATGCAGAACTTTCTTTGCAGGCCCCTGAGTACTGGTCCTACTGCCTCTTGCTGCTTTTCATCAATTAGCTAATTCTGCGGAACCTGCCACTCACTGGCCTTACGCAACGCTATAATACACATTTTGGGTTGCAGCAGCCTTCATATCCCTTTTCCCCTGCAATGACGTCACTGACTCCTACACACACCACCTCCATACACCAGTTGTACTGTACAACCATGAACACTTTTTATTTACACCTGTGCCACGCATGAAGCACTCCATGGCGCTCTGGTCAGAGGCTATTTGCGGACTCAAAATCTTATTAAGCGACTAGACTGGGCTCGGCGCTGTGGGTTTGCGTATTTGTGGGCCGCAGGTGGGGTTGGGCGGAGGTGTGAGCTGGAGCCGCTCGTAAGAGACGCAGGAAGGCGTGAAAGTCGGACTGCAGCGCGGTAAAGGACGCCTCGGAGGCATCCTGTCCGACCTTCCTCTTTACTCTGACATCTTTCTGTTGGGTCAAGCCGCCATATTTGTTTTTCCTTCAGAGGACGGCTGTTATCGTTTGAAGGCAACGAAACGCGGCAGGACAATGCTGACGCTGCTGACGTCCATGTATCTGGTGGTGCGGGCTGTTTCCCAGCAGGTGAGCTAAAAGCAGCATAGCTGTCTAGACAGACCGGGGGACGGAGTTGACTTTGAACGCACCACGGCAGAGGAATTTATACGTAAAACCATTTCTGTCTCAAATGTGTTTGCCTCTTATCTTTGTTTTTTACATTGGTAAATATATGGGGTGCAGAATAGGAACTATATTTTTGTTAGGTAGGCCTTTCAAATTAAAGTATTAAAAAAGTATCTGTATACATACTAACAATTTTGTGGGAATTCTCTCTGATTTATTCAATGATATAAGTCAAAGTCTGCGGTTTTGATAAAGTATTTACTCCAGTAGGTGAGAGAATGTATATCAAACAACTTCCGCTTACTGATTTCAGAATAAAAGTCTGCAAACGTAGCTTACTTAATTAGCCATGACGTGTTTATTTTTCTGTAAAATGTAAGAAACAATAATTGTAATTATTGATACGTATTTATTGTTTAAAATTACGCATTCAAAGATATAGTTTCATGAAAACATTTAAGGACACATGAACCTAATCTTTATTCAAGTGAAAACATGAGCTACACGATTTTATAAAGTCATGCAATGGAGATATTGTTAAAACTGACAATATGACTTCTTGAGTCCACTTTTTTCTCTTGCTATTTTGCAGCCAACAGCCTCTGGGCTCAGTCATTTGTATCAAGTGACAGTGAGAATTCAGGCTGAATGTGTCAATAACACTTGATATTATGATTGTATGTAACACTTTATTTGCTATGTATTATGCAGGCAGTTCCAGTGAAAACATTTTAATTTAGGTACAAAATTCTTGAATTGATTTAAGATTTAAACTAAACAGCTCATTGTTTATTTATTTTTGTTTTAATTAGCTAATAAAAGTTAATAATAAAAGAAAATTGACTGAGTGACCCCACTAGAACGATTAACTTCAGCAGGAGCTGATCTAATTTTACTTTGAAAGTTATATTTTCAGACTTCCGGTTGTGTTCTCTGTGTTTGCCGGTGCTTTGCAGCAGCTGAACAAACTGCAGCTTATCAGCACCACGGTCAGTTCCTCACGCTGAGGAGCTGCTGCAGCTCTGAGCAGCTTGATAAAAACAGAACTTGAAAATCCAACATGGCTGCTCTGCCCTTGACCTGCTTATACCCTGGCATCAGTTTACCTGGAAACACCACCTGATTCCCTGTCTGATCTCTCCTGCACAGAGCCTCATGTGCAGGAGAGATCAGATCCCTGATCCTGCATGTTTTTTAGTCGTTTGCCAGCCTCAGCGCACCTGATTTTAAAGAATGAGTTACCTCAGCATCTTGTCATCAGGTTTTTCTGTTAGTTGGTCATTGATTTAAATCTTGCATCCTGCTGTATTCTAAGAATCAACAGCATTTATCAGCCACATCTCTCGGTTGTTTTTCATGCAACATGTCTGGTTTCAGATGAGGTTTTTGCACAGCAGTGGATAAATACAAGAAATTATCTTCAATTATCTTTAAGATCCTTATTGCCCCATTGAAAAAATGCTCTCTAGAGCATTTACTTAAGAGTTTCAAAGTTCAAAGTGTAAAAATTATATTTCTGATTGTAGTATCTATAACTTTGAGACCTCTTGACTGTTCCTTGTAAAAGCAGAGTTGTCCTATTCTCTAGAAGGTCAGACGGGATTCATTACAAGGATTTACCTCCTGCCAAGTTACAGATAACAGGTTGACAACTGGACAAGTTTACAGTTAACTCAAGAGACTTCCTGCAGTAGAGGGGGAGACTTTTATTTTGAAATGAAAGTAATCATCTAATTCAACCCAATGAATTCACCTGGGTTGAATTATGTAATCTGAAAAGTTCAGATTACATAATTTACACATTAAGCAGTACACAGTAAGCCCAACAGAATAAACCTTCATAGAGGCAGTTACTACTTTTGTTAATTTTTAGTACAAATGAGCATTTATTTGATGAAAAAACAAGTATTTAAATCAGGATTTAGCAGAAAATAACAAGAATGGAACATTAGTAACTTATTTTTGAAAATGTTTTTTTGAAACCCTCCTTACATCTTTTTTTAAGTTTTAGTTTTATGTAGTCTTTTTTAAACATTTTAAACTAAATTGAATAATTGGCATTTTCTGTTCCACAGACTTTCATTCAAAATTTATTCATTTGAGTACACAACCATAGAAATGTAACTTATGTTTATTTTAATTTGTTGTTTTTCTTTCTTCTTTTTTTAAAATCCTGTCAAAACGTTGTTTTATTGTTGACAACTAGGTGAAGATATTTTCTTATGTACTGTAAGGTGAATAACAACAACATAGTCATTGAAATAGTAATTTAAAGCATCACTAATTTAGGATGTTAAATAATTTTATTTGCTACATATTGTGAAATGAAAGGTATTCCTGAAAACAATTTAGAAACACATCTGTTGACATTTAATAATATCATAAAAATTAGTAAAAGTGCATTTTTTTGTGTGGGACAGAGAGAGAGCACAAAATGAACTGAAAAACCTTAGAGTTTGAATTGATCTGTTTACTTTGGGGCCTGTGTTTTACTACAATTTAGTAAAATATGGGTGCGTAACACCGGTGCTAGCTTTGCTTCACATGCTCACAGCGTAATGCAGGTTTGATTTTAAGATCTTCTTATTATGTTTATATAACAACATATCTACATCCCATCAAGAAACCTTGGGTCAAACTACCAAATGCTCCTTATCATTTCTAAATCCAAAGTAAAAAGCAATAATGGTGATCATGTGTTTACACTAGCTTATCATATTCTCAAGAAATAATCTACTTTTCACATTAGATCTGTTCAGATCCATTTTCACTCACAGGCCTTTGACTCTTCTTCACTGAGCCTGTTTTTGAGCTGTTCTTGTGATTTCTATGTTTTTATCATTTTTACATGTGTTTCTGTTTAAATCTTGAGTGTTTTCAAAAAGTCCCCTCAATAATGTGCATCAAATACAATAAATGAAGGTTTGTGATGTAATTTTTTTTTTAATGAATACTTTTAGTGTAATACTTTTGCAGTTAACCCTTACTGAACCTTATTCAGTGGCTTTACTGATTAATTTTTTTTAATGGCTAGGTGATTCTTCAAATGTTCGTATTTAGTGTAATTTTAGTTGGTCTTTTTGTCCCAAACGTTCAAAATCTTACAGGTTTTTAAATGACAATGGGATCTAATGGGCTTGTATCTTAAAATGTATTTAAAATTAAATATTAATGGTAGGGAAATATACTTATTTATTTTTCTTATTTCGTTCGTAAATAGGCTGATGTCTTAAAAGAAATCATGTAATTCCTCAGTTGGCCACAAGATGTCAGTGCTGTGCGGCTTAAAGAATCTCCTCTAAAAAAGGAGTCTTTTCAGAAAATCGTTCACTGTTGTATGTGGCACGAGGGGGCGCGGTTTGATCAGAGCAGTGCATTCTGGGACGTCGCGTTCTTTTTGAGGTAGTTGCAGTCAGAAAGAGTGAAAAAGCAGCGTAAAAAGACTACAAGTCCCGTACTTACGTGGGAAGTGTCACTTCGACGTCTGACTGTAGAATACGCGGATAGAGGTGACCCCTCCGTCTACCAGTCCGACTCTGAGCAGGGAGAGCAGCAGCTGAGCCAACGCAACTTCATCCTTTAGCAGAAATGGTAAGAGGAGCAAATTGATGATTAGGATTATCACTTTATGACATTATAAAGACTTTACCAACGTACATCTTTCGAAATAATCCGAATGTAGTTTTGTAGACGGTGGAAACATCGCACCTTATTGTTCACTTTATGCTAAAATGCTAATATTATTTGTGTTTGGTGGGCTGCTTTAGCCGGGATGTTGCGCAGTTAGCATCTCGGTAATGAGGGCCAACGGTTGAACGTAAACCCTCATTAGAGTTAGCATCAAGAGTTAGCATCAAGACACAGTTAGTTCCACACTGAGAGGAGGAGCTGCTGCTGCTGCTGCTGCTCGGCGGTACTTTCATACATTTCCATCCGCTTTGACACGGACAGGGCTGGTGGCGTGGCGCAAGCGTCACGATGACGTCACAGAGATTTTAGATTTTTATTTTTGCCCCGATCAACCAATCAGGGCGATCCTCATCAGGGTGAATCTTAACAAATCCTAACGGTTACATGTTGGCTGTTTAGTCTTTGGAAGCGGAATGTGAAGATAAATCTTAGATGCCCGCAAACAAATCAAATTTAAAAACAAAGCTGAATGAGTTAAGATTCAACTTACGGTTTATGATAAAGTAATTGTGTTGCATTCAAGGATCTTAATGGAGTTTATTGATGAGTCTCCTTCATGTGAAGGACAGAGCTTTGCTGCAGGGCTAGCTGCTGTTAATGACCTTGTGAACAAACTGCCTCACAACAGAGTTTAACCAGGCAGAGACGTAAAACAATGTACACACCCAACAAGTGGTCCAACTCGCACAACAGAAATGCAAGCTGCTGCCATAACATGTCTCTTAAGTAACTCTTTCAGTTACTCAAACGAGCCACTCTTGTTTTTCTCCTCCAGGCTGAACCAATTCGTGTTGTGGTGACTGGTGCTGCAGGCCAGATTGCCTACTCCCTGCTGTACAGCATCGCAAAGGGAGATGTGTTTGGCAAGGACCAGGTAAGATTCATTCAGGTTTTATTATATAACCTTCAGCAGCAGCAGAAGGCTCCCTTTTGCCATGAACCCGATCACAGCAAAGCTGGGACAAAGTGCTTTACTGTTATGTAATGGAATTACAATGAATAATGGACGTTCACTGAAAGAAGACCCTTGATTTACTTGCAGCATGGCTTGATGACGTAGAGGAGGAAAAGAAAAATAAGACTTTAGGAAACAATCCCAACAAATATAAGTATAAGCTGGAGATCCAGAGAGTTTATTAATCCCACTCAGGACCAAGTGAAAATGTCTAGTTTGTATCAGCGTCAGGATTTGAATTCAACCTTGTGAAATTGTCTCAGAATGTATTTAATGCACCATTTGTTCAAAATGTAATTATGTTGGTAACCTTGCAGCTGAGCAAAACAAAAACCAATGTTTTTTTTTTTTTTTTTACAAGTTTCTGAGATACAGCCGTGCACATTAATATGTTTACAGTGACTTGCAAAAGCACATCTTAGGCTTTTTAATAGAACTGTAGGTGATAAACTAACATAGAAATGTGTACAGTTGTGATGTAGAAAGAAAATGGGTTTTGAAATATTTTACCAAAATTGAAAGGTGTAGCATGCTTTTTTCTTTCTATCTGTTTTTTGGGGCATCACCTTTATCCTGATAGTGATAAATAAAACCCAGTGCAACCTATTCCCTTCAAAAATCAACTAATTGGTAAGAATTGTCAGTCATGCACTTAACAAATATAGTCCTGTTTGCAACAATAGGTAAAGGATAGGGTACACAGGATGTACATGCTTTATATATATTTAAAATCCTATGTGTGAGCAGCTATAAACTTTAATCGTTGGCTGCGCTAAATATCCTGCAACATCTTGAGTTTAACCTGAAAGAACAAGTCATAGCTGCAAAAATATTTAGAAAACATGTGCAATTTAATGTATTACTTTTTTCCTCTTAAATTAAAAAAATAACATTTAAAAAGTCAGGTTCTGACTTTAGAAACGGAAAGCAGTCCAACAAGATGGAGAATTCTGTAAAAATCTTTCAGGAAACATTGAGAAATATGAAGGACATTTGGTGGTGTAAATTTTAGGAAAGGTTTTCATTTTTCTGAACCAGATGGAATGTTATACTGTGCATACCTAAACCAACATTAAACTCACCCTTTTCACCCCTGAACTGTTCGTTCTTGACTTTGTGGTCTGATAAATCGTCTTACAACCAGTTTTCCATCCTATGATCAGCCAATCATCCTGATCCTGCTGGACATCCCCCCTATGCTGCCTGTGCTGGACGGAGTCGTCATGGAGCTGCAGGACTGCGCCCTCCCGCTGCTGAGGGGTGAGTGTTTTCCTCTTTCTAATCAAAAGGAAACTAACACTTCTTTTAAATTCTTATTTAATTAAGGTTTTTAAACCTGTTTTTGAGCTTTACACTAAAACTCTTCATCACAAACGATGGACATGATCCCTTTTGTTTCAAGCTGTTTTTCCCAAAGAAAAACAGACAACAAAACACACAAGTTCAAGTGGGTTATAATGAGTCTATGTGGTGTCCTTGAGGACTGTTTCTCCTACACACAGGAGGAAGGAGTGTCAAAAACAAGGGTTCTGATTGGATGCTGGTTCAGCCACCACAGTAGCCAATCAGAGCTGTGGTGGTACAACAATGAACAGAGCAGCAGTGAGCACAGATTGAAGTTCAGTCTGATAGCAGATGGAGTTGGTCAACCCAGCAAACTAATATTATCATTCGGATCAGTCGAAGAAGCAGGAATTTATCTCCAAGACCTACTGATGTTTCTCTGAAGGAAGGAAAAAGTAGCATAGTATTCATATGAAGTCATCAGAATATTAAGAAGAATGCATTCAGGTTTTTACTTTTCTATCAAAATGTTCAGGCAGCTTAACATGTCCCACATTTTCTTTTTTTCTTCATTTGAATATGGACAAGTGTAAAATATACACAAATTCTGAACACTATGACATTTATAGCCTTAGGTAGTTTGCAGTGCACTTTGCCAGATGGGCCTTTAATAACATAAAACAATTTATAAACATTAAAACAAAATGGCAAGATAAAATGTCATACATAACAAATCCTAAAGTTAACTTTTGTCTCTGCTTTCTACAGAGGTCATCCCCACTGACAAGGTGGAGGTGGGCTTCAAGGACATCGATGCCGCCATCTTGGTGGGCTCCATGCCCAGGAAGGAGGGAATGGAGAGAAAGGACCTCCTGAAAGCAAATGTGGCAATTTTTAAGACTCAAGGATCCGCTTTGGACAAGTATGCCAAGAAGAGCGTAAAGGTGACTCCTTCGGCTTCCTATGGAATTGATTATTTTTATTGAGTTGCATAATGGTGTCTAACCTCGATGTGCTGCACTCCAAATTTGGGGGAATAATTTCCCAGAAAAGTTTTTTATTTTTTTTAAAATTTCTATTCTTATGCTTGTACTGCGACGAACAAAACACAGGACATGAAAGTGCTGAAGTGGGCTCTTTTCACCAGGAAAAACTGCTGTCTTTTTTCACAAAGCCAGCAGTTTTTTCTGCTGTCCTTTAAATCCGTGTTCAACCACAGCTTCATGTTGCTACAAAATCACAGTTTACTATGATGTGTAAGTCTGCAGCAAATAAATCAGCACCTTGTGTCAAAAAACCTCTTGAGTGACATCAGACAGGCTAACTATCTCCAGAAATCAATGTGTGATAAAAGGCAAATCTGTGCAGAAAGGAAAACATTTAATTATTTATACTGTCACTCACAGACAGGTTGATTTTAATAATATAGTATATGAATATTGCTCTATATACTTACTCTAGTTATCTGTCGGATATTGGTTAAAACATTTAAAAGACAGAAACAAGGAATTTGTAAGGGTGCAAATGCTTTTTACAGCACTTTATCAATAAAACTATACAAGTTTAACAGTTTGTTCTAAATTTCTAACTTTAATTGATGAAAAGGTTCAAGTTCCACTCACAGATTATTTCACTAAAACATGGGGAAAAGTTATAAGAGAACTAAACTGCCAATGGAGCAAGTACTTTTTCATCAAAATTAAGGTATTACTGACTTAAAGCAAGCTCATATTTTTTTGCTGAAAAGTTATCTGTAAGTTGCCTTGTCTTATTTCAAGTGTAATATGATATTTGCACTAGAAACTAAACCAAAAATACTTGAAGATTTTCTTTTTACAGTAAGACTATCTGATGATCTTGACAGAAACTTCCTGATAGTGAATCCTTCTCTGTTTCTGAGCTGTGTGTAACCTCACTAGCAAGAGAGATCGACTCACAGAGAGATTCTTGATTCTTCCCATCAGGTTTTGGTGGTTGGAAACCCGGCAAACACAAACTGCCTGATTGCCTCCAAGTCTGCTCCGTCTATCCCAAAAGAGAACTTCTCCTGCCTGACCCGACTGGACCACAACAGAGCGTGCTCCCAGGTATGTCCAGGTCTTTATGAAGATGACCCTCGGTTATGAGCACGCTGGAAAAAGCAAGGACAAAATTACTTCCTTTATCTCTGTAGGAACAGCTTTTTGAATATACAGTTAAAACTAAAAGCTAAAAGTAGAAGCTTCTTAAAGAGACAGAGATCCAATTTGCAAAATCAAATTTCTTTAGAAACAATCAATTCAGAAAGATTCTAAGTCAAATAAGAAATAAAATTAGTTTGAAAGAAGATTTGGAAAGGTGTGATTGCATGATAAATTAAAAGAACCTCAGTAATTTCCATTTGCATGATTTATTGTTTTTCTCTCTTTTCCTGGATGACAAAAGTCTTCAGTCTGGTGCTTTGGTCTCAACTAACCCTTTTATTTGAAGGACAATTTTGTTTACAGAGACTTCATAATTAATTTTTACTTGTTGTTTTATTTATTTTGGACATTTAAAATGTCTTCCAGTTCCAGTATTGAATGTTCATTAGGATTTAAAGTTTATTTATCTCTGAGAATGTGTTCTAAAACAATATTATCGTTTATCGTAAGAACGTTCTGCAAAATTTAAGATGATCCTTTCAGTTACAGTACATCACTCTGACCTGCAGGTGGCGATGCGTTGTGGCGTGTCCTCTGGCCACGTCAAGAACGTCATCATCTGGGGGAACCACTCCTCCACTCAGTACCCTGATGTCCACCATGCCAAGGTGAACGTCGCTGGCGGTGAGAAGGCCGCATACGAAGCTGTGAAGAACGATGCCTGGCTCAGAGGAGACTTCATCTCTGTGAGTACTCGGCCTCCTGTCAAAGACAGGTGTATAAAAATTACAAATTATTTAAAAGTGCCCTTTGTTTTTGAAATATTTTCCTTCTGCAGACGGTGCAGCAGAGAGGTGCAGCCGTCATCAAGGCAAGGAAACTGTCCAGCGCCATGTCGGCGGCCAAGGCCATCTGTGACCACATGAGGGACATCTGGTTTGGCACCAAGGAGGTCAGTGTGAGCACAAATGACAGGAAGTTATTTTTACTCCCACTCCTTTTTGAACATGTTAAGATTATTGTGGTATAAAAATATGCCTTTTTCATTCCTTGTTAACATGTGGGTTTTTTTATACTGTTAACATGTTTGAAGTAAATAAAATAAAATAAAAATGCTGCTTTTGTTTCTCAGCAGCAGAAACTCTTAGGATAACACTACTTTTTTTTGGTTTTATTTTTTCAAAATAAAAATCAGAATTTTCATTTTTTATTTTTCTTTCTTATTCTAGTAGGTATTAACAAGTATATCTATCAGACATTTTTGTTTGATCTTTGAGCTTTTAATAATTACCAATCAGTTTCCATGAACATTAGTTTTGAAGTCTTTACATGGATTGTCAATTGCATTTATGTCTGGACTTCGACTAGGCCATTCTTGAATATGTCTGATTTAGCTCTAGCTGTATCTTTTAAGGAGGCAGTATTATGTAAAATCACCTTTTTTTTTTAGATTTACATCATGTTACAATGTTATTCTCTAATCAAAAACACACTAAGTTTGTTGCTTTGATTCTTTCATGCAAGTGTTAGGAATCCTTGAATCTCCTGTAGCAACCATTCATGCCTAAACGCTTGCTAACAGCAATTAGCAAACACCTGGTGGAACTGCAAATCTGCTGAGCTCTTACAAGCTACTTCTTATGCTAGAAAAGCCATAATGAAGAGCATCGTTGTGAATCTGAAACGCTGACGGGAGAGTTTTGTAGAGTAGGAGCTTATTAAAGAGACGGGAATCAATTTCAAGATGTCAAATATGGCTGTGATGAGAAGCCAAACCTTTTTAAAGTTGTTTTTGATACAGCATAGTTAGTATCACTCTCTGTTGCTTAAACTACTATAAATAGTTTCTCTGTTTGGTTTCCTGCAGGGTGAGTTCATCTCCATGGGTGTGTATGCTGCTGGAAACTCCTACGGCATCCCGGAGGACCTCATTTACTCCTTCCCCGTCCAGATCAAGGTGAGCTGGATCTCAAAACCAGTTCAGTATGAGAATGACTGATGGAATCAGGTTGTTCTGTTCGAAACTCAACATCATTTCTCTTCCTGTTGAGTTTTAAATACATTCAGTTTTTTTCTTACACTTTGAAGGAGAGATGTTTTGTTTTGTCAAACTGAGGCTTTTAAGTGAAAAGAAAACTACTTGTTTCAAAACTTTTAAGTATCATACACAAAGTACAGGGTTTGTAAAATCCTTGAAAATGTTTGAATTTTGTAATAAAGTGCAATTTAATATTTCCTTAAAGCCCAAATGTGAACGGCATTGGAATTACCAAAACTATTTTTGATAATTCCCAAAACTATTTTTATTTATTAAAAGCCTGAAAACTTGACAAGAAAATTTTTCTTCAAGAGATTTTTCTTTTACTTGGGGAGAAACATGTTTTTCAGTTGTTTTTCTTTTAGTTTTATTAGACCAGTCAGGACTATATGGTGTGCATGTAAGAGAGGCATAAGTTTGTTATATTTTAGTTTACCTTTTCCCCTCGGTGGAATGTACTATACTATCACAAGATATCATTAACGGTAATAAACAATGTTAGAAAATGGTAAATTGAAACTGTTATCTTCAGTTTGTTTGTATTTTTATCGCCACGGTGTGGTGCTGCAAAAGTCTGGAAATCTGCCTTGTAAATACTTGAACCTTACTGTCGGTTAAGAGTACGAACCCTAAAAGGGTTTTCTCTGTTATAATTCCCAGAACAAGTCCTGGAAAATAGTGGATGGTCTCGACATCAATGACTTCTCTAGAGCCAAGATGGACGCCACAGCAGCTGAGCTGGTGGAGGAGCGAGACACGGCCCTGGACTTCCTGTCCCAGTGACTGTCCCCTCCTGCTGACCAGCAGCAGCTCTTACATCCTGGCTGTTCTCGCCTCTGAAGATGTCCTCCACTGCTAAGCCATCTGAGCTGGAGTCTGTGTGTCACCTCTGAGAGTACGTGTGAGTGTGTGTGTAACTTGGCCCCTTCTTGAGGTTTCCAGAAAACCTGTTATAACCTCCACTACCTGGCCTGACCTGTGTGTGTGCAAGACACCAAGACGTCTCTGTTAGTAGATAAAACACACATGTTAGCTGTGCAGAAACTGTAACGAACCATCTTCTCTTCAATAAAACTAAGAAACCTGACCAACCCTCTCCAGCCTCATCGATTCTCGTCACTCTCACTACTACACACCTCAGCCCGCTCCTAAACTTCTCTGCTTGTTTTAACCTGAGCTGAAACAAGAGCTCAAAGGTTTAGCATTTGATGTAAAACAAATAATATACTTTGTATACATTTTACACATTCAGTTTTACATACTTGCAACATCCTTTTGTTCATCGCTTGCTTACAGTAGATGACAGCAACCACATGGGGGCGGCATAATTTCAAATTCAACTACGTCTTAGTGTATGTGTGCACAGCAAAAAATCAATTAAATAAATGTTTCAATGTAAAACTAATGGGCAGTAGATATAGATGGATATAATATTGTTTATCTTGATTGCTAAAAGCCAATAAGATTTGTGTACAAACATGAGGTACTGTGTTTGTTTTTGGTTAAAACCTGCTCTTTATTTAGTGGGTGGAGTATCTAGAAATTTTACTCAAGGTGGCAACACTGAATAATAATATTACTCAAATAGAAGTAAAACCTACACCAAGTAACATTTTTATTTCTAAAAGTTACTCTAGTAAATGCAGAGTTGAGGAGTAACTAGTTACATTTACTTGAGTGACTTGGCAAAAAAGGATTTTTTTTTTTACCAAACTGCAACGTTTTACTTGAGCAATGCTATTATTATGAAGTATTGCTACTCTTACTTGAAGAACAAACATGTTTTAAGCCAAACTGCACCAGTCACAGATATATACCTTCAGTTTTTGTTACAGTTTATTAAAAGAAACTGGGGGGGGGGGAAAGATCTTTCCTGGTTTTATTTTTTGTTGCTTATATAAATTATTTCATTCCTTAAAATACCCAAAAAAATTACATTCTGATCTGTCTGTTTAAAGTTATTTTTAAGTATTAAATGATCGATAATTTCATTTGTTAAAAATAGACTTTTTACCAAATACTTTTTTGCTCTTAGAATAGTAGTTATTGGATGACTACTTTTTAGTAGCCATCCAATATGATGAAGTGGTGCTACAATGTTTGGGTATTCTCTGAGTAAATCTAAGTTGCTAACATATACTGTACTAATTTGATAGTAACATCAAGTTACCTGTCAATATCGAGCAGGAAAATAATAAAAACAAATAATAAGATATATAACTTAAATATATTTAGCTTTTATTAGCTGTTGGCCGGACGAAAACACAAAAGTAAAAGAAACTTCTGACCTGACAGGTGATGGAGTCGTTCCTCAGTGGGCGGGGCAAACATTGACGAACGCCTTCGACCAATAAGCGGCCGTGATTTCCAGCTCCGGCCATTACGTCATTACGTCAGAGGGAGGGACGGGCCCTCGCTGCAGAAGCAACAGACTAAGCTTCTCTGGCGGCGTGATGACGCTGCTGCCAGTTTCCACCTTGTTTCTCGCCTTGTTTTCTGCCCCAGCTGTAAGTCCTGGGGTGGTCCACGGTACCGAGTGTGAAACCGTGTGTCCGAACCGCGGAGCGTTTCCTTTTTTTAGGCGTTGACTTTTGGAGCAGGTGGGTGAGAGCTTCGCTAGAGAGAAATGTAGCTCTTCGTGCAGGTTTGGTGTCCTTTTCCTCGGCTGTGGGCTGACATACATGCTTGGTTTTAAATGCACTGAGTCGTCTGCTTCTGCCCTCAGTCTGTCTCAAACCAATGTGCATTTGTGGCTTTATGTGTCTCAGAACATGCACACACACATTACTAAAGTTTTAAACATCACTAGGGCCATTTTAAGACCAGATAGGTGTATTTTCTAGCAAATCGACCTATTTAATTATTTTTTTATATAATATTTAAATGCCCAACTGAAGCTGTGGAAATGTTAAAAACACATATAATGTGATGAATCTGAGTATTTCAAGCAGGCTTTACCCAAGTAGTTGCTTTATTTTGAAGTTATAAATGCGTTTGGGCCTTAGAAGCCTTTTGACCTTGACCTTTTGACCTCATAGGCTGTTTAAACCTCTCCGACCTACTTGTTTTTGATTACAAAATACTGAATATTACATTGCACCTGTTTAAGATCTACTTTAGTGAAACCCTCTGTCAGTGACTTAAACTTTCATTTTTACTCCTTTAATGGAAAAGAAATGTAAAAAAAAAACCTGAATGGGGTTGCAAACATTAAAATAATTTGTAAAAATTATGTTTGGCTGCTGGGAGTATTAAACCCAGCTTTTCTTTATAGCTTAAAACCTAAAAAATTTTCAAAACAACCTTTAATCAAAAAGATGCAGACTAATCCACGTTGAATTCTTGCTCATTTATTAAAGTGGGAGACTTTTTATTAATGATACTTGTTTTGTTTTTAATTTTCCCAAATGTATGAGTGTATTTGAGATTACCACAGGGCATGCTAATCAAAGAATCAAAGAAGAAGAAATGTTTACAGAGTAATACTGCTTAAATTTTATCCAGATGATTTAGTTGTAAATACAACATCAGCTTTAAGCGCCAGAAGTTTCAGCCCAAAACTTTAAAGTGTTCTGGATTTGGAGTGCGATCTGGAGGCGGACTGACGGAGACACTCCCACCCCAACACACACTTTGACACTCTCTCTGGTTGTGTGTGATTGGTGTGTGTGTCTGTGGGCCGGCCCTGCGCTCAGATTAGAATCACAGCCCAGAATGTGTGAGCTTCCTCTGAGCTGAGGATGAGGAGGCTGTGTATTGTTGTGGGGCAGAGACTGGCGCTCCGGTTTTAACTGGGGACCATTTTTGACTTTTTAATGCAAGCAGGGACTCTTAGTGAGCTGCTTGACCTGCCAAGAAAACCTGCGAGCTGCTGACAGTCTCCACAGCTTGTTACCGTAATGTTTGTTCTTTAAACAGACTCTGGTAAAAATGTCGCTTACGGTAGACGGTAAGTTTAGTCATCAGGACGTTTTAGAAAGATTTTCTTACCAGACGTGTAAAAAAAAAAAAAAAAAAAAAAGTTTGATGACAAATATTTTTTACTAATATTGCATTTAACTAGAATAAATAACTATAGCAAAACATGAGTTTTGCTATAGTTATTTAGCAAAACTCATGCTAAATAAGTTTTGCTAAATAAAACTTATTTAGCAAAACTAAATAAGTTTTATTTAGTTTTGCTAAATAACTCCCTTGGCCAATTTGTTTCCAAGGGAGTAAAAAGGTGTGTGTTTCCAGCTCTCATCAGAGGACCGATGACGGAGTTCGAGGAGAAGCTCCGTCAGCAGCATGAAGCCTCCTTGCATCAGGAGCTGGAGGCGCTTCTGGCCACGGCCAACAAAGCTGACGCTGAGGTGGGTAAACTTCTGCAGAAACGTCCTTAAAACTGATTGCAGGTGAAACCATGCAGGAATAGTAAGCTCTTGTTGTTTGTTTGCAGGTTTATGCACTTTAATCATGTTTATTCTGTGCACTCTTGTCTTTTATTGTTACATATTTCAAAAATGACTTAATTTTTCATAGTCCATGACTCTTGTTCCACTGTGTACGTCACACGGTGGACCAAGAGTCATGGACTGGTTTATCTGTATTTACATGTATTGAGCAACTGTTTGCAGAACAAGTGTTCCAGTAAACTGAAAGTCCATCAGAGCTTCTGTCTGAAAACACGGCTACGCAAGAACCAAGACAAATAACCTTCAAGTTCTGACCCAAACACACACATGATGTTGAAATGGCCTGTTTAAGAAAAACAAAACAGTGAAACTGATGAAAAATACCAGATTGACAACCAAATAAACTGCAACAAGTCTTTCAAATGGTTCAGAAAGTGCAAGTAGGAATTCTAAATACAATGCAAAATAACAAAACATAAAGTCACCCTTAACAATCCAGCACATTGTCACTGATACCCGATCTAGATTTATTTTCAATACAGATATTAATATTGTATTGGTGCATCTCTAGATTGAACATCGTCACATCTTTCACAGATGGAGTACTATGCATCTTTGTTTGGTTACCATGTTGCTACAGTGTTTAAAAATGCAGAGAAAAGATTTTATTTTCTCTTATTGTGTCAATAATGGCCGTTAGATTGAGAAACAAACAAATCAATCAGCAATTCTCACCGGTTCTCCAAAATGCAGCTAGTACACGGTTATTTTTAAGTTTTTAAGTTAAGTTTTAAGTTTTTCTTTGCAAGAAAGACCATTTATTAGTTTAATTTAAACACCAGGTATCACAAAAAGCAGCTCATCTTCTAGTGAGGTTAAATAAAACATGAGGAATAACTTGTTTTCCATCAGAGACAACTAATGTTTGGTTGGTTTTCTTTCAGATCTCCAGAAAAGACTTCAATGGCTTCAAGAACCTCTTCCACAGATTCCTGCAGGTCAAAGGTCCCTCAGTGGACTGGGCCAAAATCAAGCGGCCGCCAGAGGAATCGGTAAGCCCCCTGTCACCTGAAGTCATGCCTTTTATTCGGCTCCATGTCGTAACAGTGCACAGTGTCTTTTTTATAACACATTCTCACACAGTTTTACCTTAAATCAAATACATTTAAAGTATATCTAAACTAAATGTAACATAAATTTAATTTAAAAGTCTCACATTAGTATTTGAATCCAAATAATGGTTCCCGTATTTTTCAAGTAACTTTATTTAATTTACAAAATAATTTCCAACAGAAATTTGACTGCAGCATAGATAATGTATTTTATTTAGGATGGCACAACTCAAACATAAATGTCGCAATCTGATGTGATTAACCAGATTATAGCAAAAGACATTTGACAAGTTACAAAAATTAATGTATAATAAAATAAGACAAAAAATATAACACTATCAGTTGTTTTCCAATACACACACACACACACACACACACACAGTCGAACAGATGTCGGCATCAGCAGCTTTCTATTCTTTGAAAACTTTTGCTACATGTTATTTTTAAATAAATCCCTTCAATTAAATCTCAGTTTAACTGCATATTTGCATCTTCAAATGTCCACTTATTACCCATAAAACCAGGTTTTCTGCAGACCTAATGAAAGCTTGTTTTTCAGCTATAATTTGGTCCGTCTGCATCATCCCATTTGGGAAGAAAGAGTAAACATTGCACACGTTGCAGTATAAATGAATATGTTAGCTGTATTTAGCTGCTTTTAATAGTAACTGATATTTCTGGGTTTTTAAATGTGGCTCCTAGGGAATTTGAAGTTGCCTTATTTGATGTCTGTGTTGACAGTGAAAGTCATTCAGAGTCCGGTTCTGGCTCAAGGACACATTCACAGCAGTCACATAATTAGTCACCACTTGGTTTACTTCCTGAAACTCAGACTCCCTCGGGACGCACTGACCCCTCAGGCGGCTACATTCCTGGTTAGCTTAAGAAAACTCTAGTGTAACTTTGTTTTTTTTTTTGTAATCATTCAATGAATGGAGAAATCTGAACATTAAGAATTTAACTCTACAGAACCTTCCAAATGTCTTCCAGATTTTTTACAACTTGTCTTTTTATTTACCTTGATTAATTTTGTTTGAATTTTATGTGGCAGTTAGTGGTTCACTGATAAATCGACACAGATTTTCTTATTTTTGGAAGATCATCAGTCGGCTGATACTTAAATAAAAAAAGCACAATTTTATCCATCAATCTTATCTGCAAAGCTCTGAATATCAGCCACATACGTGGTTGGCAGTATTCGCCTCGCTAATGCCAACGTATTAGCTAAATTTAGCAACTTTTTTTATTATTTGATAGTGAATTGACAGGAAAGAGGGTGATGAGAGAAGGGCAACCCATGCGGCAGAGGAATCGAACCTGCGACGGCCGCGTCGACGACTAAGCCCTCCATATATGGGTTGTGCTTAACCCCCGCGCCACCACAGCACACCCCAAATTTATCAAAATTTTAAAAAATCAATATCGGAATCAGCAGATCAGGCTATTTAAAGATTTGTGATCGGCCAGAAAATGGTACGTCGTGCATCTGTGGTGACAATTAAACACAAGTTCTGAAACTTTATTCTAAATTACTTGCAAACAAAAATCTAAAAATCTTAAAAGGGATTAAATACAAATGTGTTTAACACTTTGCAAATATTAGTTAAAGTAGAAAATGTTCTTGTCCTTCCACTTCTAAATCATGCTCGACTTTGTGTTGGTTTATTACATAATATCCCAGTAAAATACATGGAAGTTTGTTGTTTCTATTATGACTAAATGTGGAAAAATTGGTGGAGACATATGAATACTTTTGGAAATCACTGCTGAACAGAAAAATAAATGCAAATCCTTTTACTTTAAATTTCAAGTCTTTGTTTTTACGTAAGCTTTAAAAACGGTTACTGCGCTGCAAAAACACAAAACATTTCCAAGTAGTTTTGTCTAGTTTCTATAGAGCATATATATTATTAGTTCGCTCTGAAAAAGACAAAAAACTAACAACTTTTTACAAGAAATAGGACCTTGTTTAAAGTCAAGAATTTTTTAATATTGATAAAAAGTATTAGTGCCACTGGCAGATTATTTCACTTATAAAAAGACATTTTTCCTACACTGTAAAAAAATCTACTTACATGAAACTTACACTTTTTTTAATCAATATTGAATAATTATTCACTTAAAACAAGCTCTTATATCTTGCTAAAAAGTTATTTGTAAGTTAGTTTTGTCTTATTTCCAGTGTACTAAGATATTTGCACCAGAAACTAAACAAGTACTTAGTAGGATTTTGTGGTTTTGGAGTGTAGATTGATCTGAATTAATCTGCTGTTCATTCACTAAAACGTGGAAATGTTCCTTTAAATGATTTATTGGCGGTAGTGTGGGAATACGCGTCATCCCCTGAAACAAGCAAGTGTAACCAGACCCAGACGTTGAGAACATCCAGGTTCTGACCAGTTATTAATCAGCATGGTGACTTTTCACACACATGCACACGCACACACGCTCACACACACTCCTAGAATACCCAGGACAGCGAAGGTTACGGCTAAGATTAGACTGACCGCCACAGCATTCACAAAGTTCGCTTTGGATGACATTAGACCCCCCAGACATCCACCCACCCCACTCCTTACTACTGCTGATAATCACCGGGTCACACGATAAAATGAGTTTAATTTATATGAAACTATATTTTGGTATGCAGCTGTTGCTGGTTTGGTGCAACCAACAATTAATCACTGACCTGTTGCACAGCTTTCATTTGGACTTGAAATAATAGAAATCAAAAATAGGGCCCGGTTTCTTCATTAAGTCAGAGAGTTATTTTTCAATAAGTCAGTGTGTTTGTCATCTTTCATCAACAGTTCTGCTGTAATGGGTGTTTAAGAGCTTTTCTCTAGCTTTAAAGCTGCCCTCCCCCCAATAACTTCACCAGGACACGAGGTCTTCAGATTACAGACAGCTGGGCGAAGATGGAGGGATAGCAGTCGAGTTCCCCTAGCTGAGATCCAACTGGGGTTCTGAACATGCTAGTCTGGGTCCTTGATGTCCTCTTTCGAAATGAACCCGGCTATTGACACAGAAAAACAAAAACTGCATCCTTCACATCGTCAGTCTTCACAGCAACATTACGAAGAGTGGAGACGTTGCGTTGGTGAACGCAACCATCTCCTGATCACTTTTTATTTCTTTTCATTTACCATCAGCGGGACACATATTTGATTTTTTAAAAAACACAAAAAAAACCCCAACAGAAACGACCAATTTCAATGGAACCTATTGTGCAAAATTCACTTTATGCACATTTTTCTTCTTTCATTTAGTCAACTGCTTCCAACAACAACAAAAAAACACCTAGCCATTTTTGGCAATAAGTTGAAGTTTTCTGATGTCTGGAAAATGAGCCATTTCAAAAACTTTCCAATTGTTAAGTGACAATTAATGGGCCTTAACAGTTTCCTAGCTGTATTCGCTGTACAATGGCTGCTGGAAAAGACAAGTGTTTTGTTGATGACTTACCATCCAGAAACCACTTGCTACTTCCTTGTTGATTGTGCAGGATGCCCCACTTCTGCTTTTTAAAGATGTACATACAGAGAGAAAATCACTCACCTTTACTGCACTGTTTGACTTAAAGTTATACACAATAGTACGTCGGATAATCTAAAATTAAAAATGCCTAATAAAGTCAACAGTTGTGAAAAGCAATAACATTTCATTATAACAAGTGCCACTGTTAAAATTATCAAAACACATTGAATATATTGATCAATGTTCCATTGATTATTGTTCAAAAGCAACTCAAACAGGAAGGTTTTTAGTCTGGATTTAAAGGAGCTCAGTGTTTCGGCTGTTTTTCAGTTTTCTGGAAGTTTGTTCCAGATTTGTGGTGCATAGAAGCTGAATGCTGCTTCTCCTTGTTTGGTTCTGCTTCTGGGGACGCAGAGCCAGAACCAGAAGACCCGATGTTGCTATGACAACAGCAGATCTTTGATGTATTGTGGTGCCAAGTTGATCAGCGATTCATAAACTAACAGCAGAATTTTAAAGTTTATTCTCTGAGCTACAGGGAGCCAGTGTAGGTATTTTAGAACTGGGTTGATGTGCTCTAACTTCCTGGTTTTAGTCAGAACTCTAGCAGCAGCATTCTGATCATCTGCAGCTGGAGGATTGATTTATTTTTTTTAGGCAGACCTGAGAAGACGCTGTTGCAGTAATCAATGCGACTATAAAATCATGGATGAGTTTCTCTAGATCTGGCTGAGACATTAATCCTCTAATCCTGGAGATGTTCTTCAGGTGATAGAAGGCCGACTTTGTAACTGTCTTTATGTGACTCTGAAGGTTCAGGTTTGAGTCCATCACTGCTCCCAGGTTTCTAGCTGTAATAACTGAGGCTGTCTGTGTGTAAATGTTATCCTCTCTCTTGTTTGCTCAGATTCAGCCCTACGACAAGATCAAGGCGAAGGGACTCCCTGAAAGCATCACTTCCTGCCTCAACAAGCTGGTGGTGGTCAAACTGAACGGAGGTCTGGGAACCAGCATGGGCTGCAAGGGCCCCAAGAGTCTGATCAGCGTCCGCAACGAGAACACCTTCCTGGACCTGACTGTGCAGCAGATCGAGGTGCAGCAGCAGCTCTGCAGTGGGAACAAGCATTTAGTTCAGCTGCTCATGTTTTCAAATCTCTCTCTGCTTGTTGGTTTGCAGCATCTTAACAAAACCTTTAATGCTGACGTTCCGCTGGTTCTCATGAACTCTTTCAACACGGATGAGGACACCAAGAAGATCCTGCAGAAATACACACACCACCGGGTCAAAATCCACACCTTCAATCAGAGCAGGTGCACAATGCACTGACATGTCCTGCAACTAGTTGCTTAAGAAGCTAAATGAAACATCAGGAAAGTTTTTAAACAAATCCTGTCCATACAGTGTATCAAGGAAAGCATATGCACATTTTATTTTATGGCTTATTCCAAATTGTTTTCGTAAAGATGGTGGCATTGTATTCAAAGAGATTTGAGGCTTCAAAAGCTGCCAAATGTGGATCAGAAAACTATTGAGCAAAGGCTGTGATTTCTTGGTTTTTTTATTGTAAATGTTACGCTTGAAGTAAATTAGTTCCTAAAATTTTATCAAGTAATGTTTATTTCAGCTCCAGGTTCCTCAAGATGATCTCCAATATGGATGGTACGAGTTGTAGGCTTTTAGCGGGAAATGTCTTATCCTTACGCTGCAAAAAACACAAATATTACCAAGTATTTCTAGTGCAAATATCTTAGTACACTTGAAATAAGGCGAAACCAACTTAAAAGTAACTTTTCAGCAAGATATAGGAGCTTGTTTTAGGTAAATAATTTTTAATATTGATGAAAATGTACTACTGTATTTCCACTGGCAGATTATTTCACTTATCGGAGAAATGTCTTGTAAGTTAGATGATATTCCAGTGGAACTAGTACTTTTTTAAGTTAATATTGGGGAATTATTTACCTACCTGCATCTTGCAAAAAGGTTACCTTTAAGTCAGTTTTGTTTTATTTTAAGTGTACTAAGATATTTGGACTAGACTCGACCGAGATTTAGTTTTTTGCAGTGCAGGATGTTGGCAGTCAGAAAGATTTGCTCCATTTCAAACTTACTGAATCAAAAAACTGTTAAGTTTTAAAATTGCTGCTCAAACAGATTTTTTTTTTCATTCTTATATCACGACAGACAAAATGTTTCAGTTGTGTGAAAAATTAACTGTAAAAAGGTCTCAATAAGCTACTTTTTATTCAATCAGGTATCCGAGAATCAACAAGGAGTCTCTGCTGCCGATCGCTAAGAGCATGGGCGTGAACGGAGAGAACACGGAGGCCTGGTACCCGCCGGGACACGGAGACATCTACGCTAGCTTCTGCAACTCCGGACTGCTGGACAAACTCCTGGCAGAGGGAAGAGAGTACATCTTTGTGTCCAACATCGACAACCTGGGAGCCACTGTGGATCTCTTCATCCTCCACCACCTGATGAGCCAGCCGGCCGACAAACGCTGCGAGTTCGTCATGGAGGTCACGGACAAGACCAGAGCAGACGTCAAGGTGAACGCGGTTTATCCTGCTTTCCGGTTTCTGTGCCGATCTGAGGAATCTGCTCAGTCCCACCTTCGTCTGTGTCTCTGCAGGGTGGAACTCTGATCCAGTATGAGGATCATCTGAGGCTGCTGGAGATCGCTCAGGTCCCCAAAGCCCACGTGGACGAGTTCAAGTCCGTCACCAAGTTCAAGATTTTCAACACCAACAACCTGTGGATCTCCCTGCCGGCCATCAAGAGGCTGCAGGAGAAAAACAGCATGGACCTGGAGATCATCGTAAACCCAAAGGTAAGTCCAGAAGCCTCTGATGAACAAGAAATCTCAGTTTTAGGTCGACTCAGCTTGATTAGGACCAAACTTGCAACAATTTAAAATGTTGCTGGTGCAGTTTGCTTTCACACTGTCAAACAAACCAACCCTTTGAAAATCTGTTCATCTCCTCACCTTTGGCTGCGCTGCCCCAAGAACCACTGAAGGAAACGACACAAAAACCTCTGAAGAAGACACTGACTGCAGCTTTCTTCTTCACTAGATGTAAACAAAAATGGAGTGACATCAGATAGTTGTAGGATTTCTCTTTTGTCTTTGGTAAAAGACCACAAACAATTTCTCCCTCTACGGCTAGATTTGCACATTTGTTTTGGTTATATTTACCCAGAATGCCCTGCACTATAATCCTGCTTTTGGAGCGGTCTCCAAGCCACTTGGACCATTTATGCAGTCGAACCAAACTGAGACCGAGGTTTTTAGGTGGACCAGAGTTCTCTCGTTTGGTCCGCATTAGAATTTGATTGTGCACTCTCACCTCTCCAAAGCGGACTAAACAGGGCTGGTATGAATGCACTCTAACGTTTTCAGGGCGCATTCACACTGTTCAGTCCTCCCTCTGCAGTTTGTTTGCCTCGATAGTCCGGTTCATTTGAACTCTGGTTTGCCTACAACCCTCGGTTTCGGTTTGGTTGAAGTGAACTCTTGTGCAGCATAAATCCACATGTGAACGCCAAGTGGACCGGAGACCGCTTCAAAAGCAGGAAGCGGACTATAGCATAGAGCATTCTGGGTAAATACAACCAAAACAAAAGCATGACTTTAGAGATACCTGGAGAAATGGCTCATAGTCTTTCACTAAAAACAAAAGAGAATGATGCCGCGCCTCCACAAGTGACGGGGATGAACAGGTTTTTCTACTTTTTCCATCATTTCACACAATGCAGTGAGAACAACTTTGGTCCCCAATCGAACAGAATCTACTGAACCATCAATTATGAAAACATTCACAGATTGTATTCTGTGACTCTGAATCAAATGTAAAACATTTTGGATTGACCTGAAGTTTTATCTCCTCTGCAGACGTTAGACGGCGGCCTGAATGTCATCCAGCTGGAGACGGCAGTGGGCGCCGCCATTAAGAGCTTTAAGAACGCCATGGGAGTGAACGTCCCCCGAAGCCGCTTCCTGCCGGTGAAGACCTCGTCCGACCTTCTGCTGGTGATGTCCAACCTGTACAGCCTGGACGCCGGCTCGCTCACCATGAGCAAGAAGAGGGAGTTTCCCACAACGCCGCATGTTAAACTGGGCAGCTCCTTCACCAAGGTCTGCAACCATCACAACCTGTTTCTACCATTTCCTCTTTAAACAAATATCAAACAAAATATGATGAGCGAAACGTGCTTTAAGTTTCTGCAGCTAGACGCTGTTTGCTTGTTTCTGCAGGTTCAGGACTTTCTGACCAGGTTTGAAAATATCCCAGATATGTTGGAGTTGGATCACCTCACCGTGTCCGGAGACGTGACCTTCGGAAAGAACGTCTCTCTGAAGGTAAAAGCTAAAATATGCCTGGTTTTTTCCATCTCAGAAGAATTAATGTTTTAATATCTACTTACAAGGCGTTGATTTCAATTAATTACATAGAAATGAACGCAATTAATCACTTTTTGGTAATAAAGTTCAAAGTGGAAGCTGTGTAACGGCATGTTTCTGGTAAAGCTTCACTAATTAATTAAAAGAAACACATGCAGTTCACATTAAATTTCATCAAGTAATTAATGTAAATTCCTCCTGATTTGATTTCTGTATCATTGCTGTACAACTTTTGTCCTGCTATGGTTATCATTTCTTAACTTTTTCTGTATAAATAATCAAAATATCTAATAAATATGTAAGAAAAAAACTGTAAAAAAGATTATTAAAGTATAAATACTGTCTATTGTTACTCATTTTCAGTAAAAAGCTGTATAAGTGCCCAGCTTAGATTCTATTTATTTACACCCATGGTGTAAATAAATAACTTTGATTTAATGTCCAACCAACAATAAATTTGATTTCACTTTAAAGCTTCATGTTTAAAGTGAAATCATGAAATGCGTCATTCTCACCAGGGAACCGTCATCATCATCGCCAACCACGGCGACAGGATCGACATTCCGGCTGGAGCGATGCTGGAGAACAAGATCGTCTCAGGAAACCTCAGGATCCTCGATCACTGAGGCCTTCTGGGAGGAAAAGGGGCCCACGCAACGCCATGGGCACTTTGGAGAGATTTCTGCTGTTTCTCAGACAGGAAATGTGAACGTTTAGGTCAGATTTGTTCTCCTGATGTTCTCTGGACACCGGATCATCAGGGAACTTGCTGTTGCTGCTCGACGTGGAACATTTTTCCTCAATAAAACTGATATGATTGGAGTATTCAGTTGTCTGTCAAACAAACTGAAATGAGCTTTATCTTTTATTAAATTTGGTTGATTTAATGAAAGTAGGACAGTAAAAATTCTCAGTCTTCTGAATTATATTTGAAACGGTAAGTGAAAACAGATGTAAAATATTTGTCTAACCCAGCAGTCAGCAACCTTTGCCATCCAAAGAGCCATTTGTGCCAAACGCATTTTGCCCAGAGCCACAAAGTTGCAACGTTTTGCTGCACGGGAAAGCACCGTGTATGTCTTTTTCTAAATAATTGTGATAGAAAAATGTCTCTGATTAAATCAACTTCTATTTTATATTAGGAAGTGCAGCCGCCTTGGACTGAAGGGTGTGAGTTTACTTCCACCGCTGCGGTTGCTAAAACTACAAGCAGACTAAAAATCTAAAACTGCAGAAAGTCAATGTCATCGTTAACTTTTGCTTGCTAATTAGACCCGTTGAAATTACACCAGAGAAATCCAAGTCAATGGGAGAAATATGGAGCTAAATTGGGGCCATGAAGTGTGTCAAGTCTGAAACTGAAAAAAATAAACCTTTAATCTGAAAAGTTCACAGTTTTACTTGTTTCAAAATAAACTTTGTCACCAATTTAGCCCAGATTGAGCAGTGAATTGAGATTAAGTGGGACAGCGTTGGAAGGGAACGGCCAGGCTAATGAAATGTTGAATAAACTCCCTGTTTGAAATGAAATCCGACTGACAGCAGAAAAAAGAACACAATGCAGTCCATCATCCCATTTTATTCACAGCAGGATAGAAGAAATCAACATCTTTTGGACTCTCAGACATGCTTCCAGACTTTCTCTCTCTCTCTCTCGCTCTCTCCTTTGCAGACACACAGTGGTATGGTAGGCACACCGTATCGAAGAGCTCAGATGTGTCGTCTAACAGCAGATCAAAAGGAGGCACTTCTGATGCAAACAGTGATGAGCGTTCATGCTTTGAGTGTCGTGCAGGAGACAGATGTGCTCAAGAAGTCTCCGGTTCACCGACTTCAAACTGTCACTAATTCACATCCGATGTTTATTGGGATTTCGTCGGTTTTCCTTCGTAGGAGAACGTAGCACCCAGATTCCCCCGAAATTATGATTGAACAGAGGCAGCTGAAGTGGGGAAACGCTCCTGAACAGAACTAAACGCACTGAACCGAAACCTGTAGGGATTTTAACTCAATCCAATCGTTTCATAATCTGCCAGTGAAAAGCTACAAGCTGGTCTCTGCTCTCCTCTTCATCATCATCATGCTCTGATAATTACAAAACAGCAGGTGTGTGTGGGATTCTCTGATGATCAATAGTGGGTAAAAACAAAAAGAAAACAGAAAAGCCTGAGTAGCAACCAGCTAAAGAAGATGTGATGCATGATTGGTTAAACAGCAGAATCCCCACGTTAGTAACAATTTGACTTTGGTAATGACAGGATGAAGCTGAGGTTTGAGATGCTTTCACAGTCGGGGATGCTTTAGATTCTTCAGGATCACGATTTCCCCACCACAAGACCCAAAAAGCCGGTTTGTTAATAGTATAAAAGTAAGAAAAACCCTTTAAACGTTGCAGCCAGCTGAAGGAAAAAAGTTCGTCCCAGTTATGAATGTTTGCAAGAAGTCAGAAAAATAAATTACCTCACCATTTGATTTCCTTCCTCCCACTAAGCAACTCCAATAATTTACTAGTGTTTGTGTTGAACTGCACACAGTGGGATGAGGTGGCGATAGCTTAAAGGAGACTGTGTGCGTTTTCTTTAGTCTCTGTAGCCGTCAACGTTCCAGCTCGCTGCCGCTGCTCCTCCTCTCCTAGATTAGTGTGTTTTGGTCCCTGCAGGGCCTCCTCACCCCTCGTCTCAGATGGCCACTTTTGGCCAGGATCGCCCGTCGTTTCTGGGCGTTAGGATATCGCCTGATCTGGACGTCCAGACTCCATCACCTCTTCTGTTCCCAGATCTCGGCCATGTTCAGGTCGAGTCGCTCCAGGCTCTTCAGAGCCAGGATGTTCTCCGTGTAGAAGGCCACATCCACCACCACCAGCCTGCAGACACAGTTCATACTAAGTAAACTGTACATACATGTAAACTCCTGATATCAGGAGACTTACTGCAAGTGTTTCACTATTTTAAAAATTACAAATGACAGAAAATATTTTCAAAAAGTGGTTTGTACGATGGCGTTTACAGGATCATCATTTTTGTTTAATTCTGAGAATAAAGTGATATAAGCGGAATAAATATGCAGCTTTGCCAGAAAAAAGCATCTTAAAATCACAGACAAAAAGTTGGTTTAATGTGAAATAAAACTTTGATAAAGTCATCAGGATCTGATGCAACCCGGTCAGTTTGTGTTGTTCCTTCTCTGAAATAGTTTATACAATTGTTTGAAAACTCTGCTGCTGATAATTTGATTCTGATGTGTTTAAAAATTAAGTATTCTTTTACGTATTACCTGTAAATCCTTTGCCAAAGTACAACTACTTTTTAAGTTGAGATTTTCATGAAACTACTATTTTATCCTTGTAATATGATGACTTTATTCTCCTAATTAAAAACAAAACAAAAACAAGCCTAAAAGTACTGCAAAAGAAAATGGCCTTTTATTAAGACAAAAAAAGTGCCTCTTTGTTTCATTAAAATATTCTATGTTTAATTTATCATTGTGCAGATTAATAAAAAAAATTATTTTGTATTTTAAGTTGGAAAACAATTTGGCCCGCAGAGTTCTTTCAACTTTGGGATTCTGGTTCTTGTTGCAAAACAAGAACCATTTTATTCTATTAACATTTATGTAAATCTCTGAAGACAAACTGTTCAATGCTACTTATGTTTCAATTTTGAGTTTAAAAGAATGTATGAAATCACAACTAAGACTAAGATTATTATTAGAAAGAGGTAATAAGTGGCGTGTGTGTGTGTGCGTGTGTGTGCGTGTGTGTGTGTGTGTGTTACCCATGCTGCGGTCCTCCATCATTACTGACCCCGAGTCGAGCCAACTGCCTCTTAAGGTGCATTTTAAAACAAGCATTGATCCTCAGAAACAGCATCTGTGCAGAAAAACACGTTTCCATTCCAGCTCAACTTTTCTTTTTCTTTCTTTTTTTTTTAAGTAAAACATTTTAGATTACTGGAAGGTGACCTTTAACCCAGAACCTCACCTGAGTCTGTTCTTCAGGCAGCAGATCAAAGATGGCTTCATGCATCTTGGCCATCTGTTTACAGATGTTTCTGAAGCAGGCCGACGGCATCGGGGCTTTCACTTCATACTGAGGGAAAAACAAAAACAGAGCAGATAACTAACTCAGCTGCTGCAGATCTTCTTGGACTTCACACCCAGCAGAACCAGCAACAAGGTCGCCTACTATATCTGTTGCTATACGCAACAAATGATCTCTTGATTGATTTGGGATTTTGTTTTAAGGTGCTGCAGTGCAAATGTCGCTGATGAGGCAACAAAAACAAAACACTACTACTTAGAATCATTTAATTTTGACATCAGTCTCATTTCCAGATTTTAAAAAAAACAACTTAACTTTATGGACAAAATGTTTCCAACAGAAGAAAAGGGAAACTCTGAGAACCTTTACTACTACATTCAGTTTCCTGTTGTTTATATCCCCACTTAGTTGCCTCGAGGAACAGCAGACATCTCTATGTAAAAAAAATTAAGTTTCCTTTCTAGAACGTTCCCACTCCACAGTCTGGTTCAGTGTTGTCTCCCCTCTGACCATTTACTGAGCAGAAAAACATCGGATTTTTAGAGTAACGCTTCTGAATCCTGTCATCAAGGCAGAGCTCACACAGCAGGTGTTTTTTTGTTTGTTTTTTTAAACAGAAATTTGATTTTTTTTTCCTACAGTCATTCAAACTACTGAATGACGCAATCAGACTTCTGTGTAAGTGGTTTACAACTCCAAAGCGACTCATATGTGCAAACGAGGAACATTGACGCCACACAACAGTGGACCGTTTACAGAAGTAATAATGAACGGGGCCATTTCTGGATCGATTTTAAAGTTTATTCAGCAATGGGAACCGACACTATCGTCAAACAATCATACCAAGACAAAGGAAGCTAATAAAAAGAAAGCACATAAGTCTGTTAGGATGTTTCATTTTAGCTAACAATGCTGTGATTGTGATCTGATGCACTTCAGCGACTCAGACTAATAATTGTCAGCCATTGTTTACACACGTTTCAACAATGACGTAAAAGTTGGATGACATTCGGCATCATCGTTGAGACTGCAGACACTTTGAAAACAATCAGATTCGTATCTGATTTAGTGCTACTTATGGAAGAGGCAGAAATCTGATGTTTTGGGGGTGAAAGGTTCAGAATCGGGTTGTTCAGACTGCAGCAAAAAAGTCATATTTGCCTGATGTGTGAACATAACCTAAATGATTTTTTACAATATACTGTACCTCAACTTGAAATAATCAGTCAGCAAAACCAGAACAAAATTATTCCCAAGGCCGGTACAAACCGACGTGATTAGTATAAAAGTACCACTGGCAGCCCAGTCGCTTTTAGAACCAGAGAAAAGACCAAGATGGCCGAAGGATGAAACGAGGAGGAGTGAGATGACCATTTGGTCATGTGAGATTCATACAAAAAGAGTTTCTGATGTTACCTTTGATAAAAACTTCTCAAACAGACTGTCCATGATGGCCACCAGCTTAGCAGAGATTTCTGCGATGTGATCGTTGTAGTCCTGCAAAACAAAAAACAACCTCCAGAGATCACACCAAATACAAAGCAATGGATATAAATTCAAAATGATTTTTTAGTTACCTTCATGATGTGGTCAAAGTGTCTGAGAACACTGAACTGTTTGGGCTGTAGCTTGGTCTCAAAATGTGCTCTGATGATGGGAATGTAGTGAACCACCAGCTGCAGGCAGCGGGATGCTAATGCTACACACACACACACAGCAATGCCATTCAGAATCAAACAAAACCAAGTAAAAATGACGGGTTCAGTGCTGGTGTGTACCCAGGTTTTTTGTAGTGATGGTCTTGAGGCCGACGACCTGCAGAGCTCCTGCTCCTAGAACCAGCTGGCAGCTGCGGGAGTTAAAGTGCTGCAACAGGAAGAAAACAGGAAGTAAACCTCAAGATCTTTGGTTAATCTTGACTTTCCAAGTGTCAATTTCACAAAAACAGAAGCTAAAAAACATATACCACACATTAGCATCTACAAAGCTTGTACTTCTTTGTTTTCGAGACATCGTTGACATTAACCGCTAGCTTCCCACCGAACACAGTCGTCATGGCGACTCTGTTCTGATGAACTGGGTTGGGACGTCCCTCTGTCAAGCTCCTCACCTTGAGCAGGTCTGACAAACGCGTTAGCATGTCTGTGGTGATGGATGGGATGTCGTTCACACACTGACAGTATTCCAGAAAGATCCGGATCAGCAGCAACACGGTTCTGAACAAACAGAAAGGAGATTTTCAAAACAAACCTGCTCTGGTTGCTGCATTCAGTTCATGCGTTACGGCTGTCAATGGATAAAAAACTATAGCCACTACGTCATTAAGCAAACTTCAAAAAATATTCATGAAAATAGTTTAGTATCTCAAACCAAAGATCTCAGTTTTCCAGGTTTTCATATTCATTACAAGAAATAATTTTGTTTCAAGCGTAATTTAGAAATATTGACTATGAACTGGTTGTGCTAAAGTGGAAGGATGAAGTGATTAATTTCATTATATAACACTGACACGTTAAACTTTTTAGATTAATTGTGTGTTAACGTCGACAGCCCTAGATTAAATTCATTTATACCCAGGAATTGAGTTCAAGTTGGTCTCCAATATCACTAAACCACATTAAAGGTTTCCATTGTGTTCACGTCACTGCCAGTGTGAGGAAACTTACCCGACAACAGCGTATTTCTGGCCGTTAACGAGCAGAAAGTCTGCAGGTTTCCTGTCCTCCGTGCCTGTTGGATAAATTATTTTTCCAGTAGTTTGTTTTTAACATTTATATTACAGAAAACATTTAATTATGACTGATGAATGCAACAACTGTGACAAGACAGTAAAGAATAAACTGCTGTTTGGGCCGACCTGACACTTTGCGCTCTGGTAGAGATATTTTGCCATCAGCGATGGAGTTGACCAGATCCTGAAACTCTGCCGGAACCTCGGCTTGCTTCCAGCGCTCGTTATCCAGGAGGAGGCTGCGCAGAAACAATAAAAACAAACCTTCAGAAAACCTGCCGAGTACTGCAAACATTCAGATTCAACACTGCGAAAGAACAGTGATACGTGTAAAATACTTGTACAGTTCTTAGTCCTTTTATCAAATTCAAAGCATTTTATTGGTCCAAAAGGGGAATTAAATGTAACTCGCTTATCGTGGACAGCTATGGCTCTGGGCAAGAAAGATCTCCTGTAGCAGTCTGTACTACAACAAATTTGAAGAGGCCTCTGACTGAAGACACTTTCTTTTTTTGGCTTTTTTTTTCTTTTAAATAGCCAAACTTTAATATGACTACATGTCAGGTCTTTCCAATATGTTAGATATTAAGTCTGCAAAAATGGAAAGAAGAAAACTAAAAATGGTTGGATATTCTGGATAAACTTATGGAAAAGCAGATAAATTGATAAATGGACAAATGGAGTCAACTTTTAGATGAATATGAGAAAATTAATAAATAGAAATACAAGTATTTTTCACACTTTTCCCTTTTTTCAGATTTGCCCAAACTTCAAAAGTAGTTTTTTTTCAGATGGTAACAGTAATAAAAAACTGGATTCATTTCTATTATTATTATTTATGCAAGGCACAAAGTAAGGATAGCAACCAGTGCTGTCAATGAAAACAAACTGATCAGACTGGTTAAACCAAAGAAAATATTTCCTTTGGATAAAGTCACTTGAAAAATGGAACATCTTAAGAATACCATAGAAAAAAGTGAAGCTAAAAGGGGGAAAAAAAGGTAAAAACTGATTTTTTCTAACCGATTTAGTAATTGATTTGTTGATTTTAGAATTACACATCAGCACACAACTATCCATCCAAGCAGCAAGTTAACTGATTTAAAGAGAAAACCAGATTTCACTGCGTTTTTTAAAAAACTGTTATTGCTTACATCTAATCAAAAAGCAAAAACAACTAAACGGGACTGTTACCAAAATAAATTTGTGAACAATCTATTGTTTTGATTTATTTCTACATGAGGCTTCGTGGCACGTATGTCACAATATGTCTGGTTTTGTTTTCTTTCTGTAATAGAATTGCCATTTTCTCATTATTACTTTAATTTCTTATGCAAACAATGGCTAATCTTGTGCCATTATTAACAATATACTGTAATTTCTTAACACTTAAGGACGCCATACAAAGTGCATAAAATCAATTAAAAGATACACCAGTAAAATAATAAAATCACTTTAATAAAGCAGAAGGGGGGAAGGGGAAAAAAACAGATTTACCTGAGTTTTGTCTTCCGCTCTTCGTGGAATCGGTTGACAAAGCGGTTGGCCTGGCTCTGCAGCGCCCCCCTCAGGGAGACACTGCGCCTGCCGCACAGATCCTCCGTATCCCTGGCGAAGGCCTCCACCGCCTGAGACAGTGACACGAACTCCGCCGAGCTCAGGCGCTCCAGGGACCTGTCCTGTCGGGAGGAAAGTTTCATGAAACCGAACAGAAACCCTAAAAACCGGGTCTTTTTCTCTGAAAACACCGATCTCACGCTACCTTGGCTCTGGCCGTCAGGACTTTGACGCAGCGGTCGTGGCTGACGTCGGAAGCGACGTACAGCAGCTCCTGCAGGTTGTTGATGATGCGGTTCAGCTCCATTTCAGTGGGCATCGGGTTCTCGCCAGCGCTGAACACAAGCAGATTCACAGTTTATAGCACAGCCGGCGGTCATTTCCATCTGAACTTAGAACCAACTTCTATTAAAGATCGTAAAAACACATACAACTATAACAGGGGGTTGGGAGATTCTGGTGTATTACAATCAAGTACAGCATATATTGTGAATTTTCTGGGGTCTGTTTGTAGCTTTGTGCTTCTCTCCCTCCACAATGGCTTTCTACTCTCAAACCCTGTAGCGCCAAGCTTAAAAGTTTCTTTTTTTTTTTTTACCAAAATGCAAGTAGCTTCATAAAGGCTGGCAACAGAAGTGAGAAAGTGTCAAAAATAAATATTGTCTAGCCAACTGGTAATAAATTTGCATTTAATTGTGGTCATAGGTGGGCAAAAAATCCTAATCAACAGAACTTTAACATATTTCTACTCAAGAAAAAGTAGCCATCTAAGAAATTACTCAATAGTAACAACGTATTTGTACTTATACCAGAGTAACTTATCAAAACAATTATTTAATATTTAAAAATTACATCAGATGGATCAAAATATAAAAGGAAGTGGAAATTTTGGTAATTTAAAGACTAAAATGAAAATTTATGGAAAAAGAAAAACAGTTCAGGCTAAAGAAACCATTTCCAATTGGTTTTTCAAAATAAAACCTATGAAACTAACAAAAACTGCAGGTGTGTGTCAGTGTCTGAATTTTTGATTAAAACAAACTTTATTCAGTGAAGATACTCACAGTATGTAGGAGTTTTACTCAAGTAAATAAATGGTAGGTGGCCTGTGCTTGCTACCAAAGTTACTTAAGTAAATGCAACTACCTACTACCCAACTCAAACAAAAACCAGCTAGCTAGCAATGGTGAATTAGCAGCTAGTTAGCGGTAGCCGCAACCGGCTTGAGTCAGAACGCAGTGAAGACGTCTGCATACGACTGACAGAAAACTAAATATCCTCACCTTCCTAAAATAATGTCCCAAGTCATATTAGGTCAAAAAAAGTGTTCCTAATAATAATAATAATAAATCAATCCTTTTTGATATATATATATACATTTAGGGAAAAAAACAGTTCTGGTCCTGCTACAGCAAAATTTGAGAATTGTAATTAAATTTAAGGCTAACTTTTATGAATTTAAAAAGTTTTAAGACTTTTTATAAGAGACTTAATTACAAAAAATAAAAGGTTGACACTGGGAAACGTACATGAAGCTTTGTTCTCTGCCTGCAGAAATCTCAGAGATCCCAGAGGAAGAGTCGCCTTCTGCAGCAGTTTCAGTCCGGTTCTGCTGGAACCTGGAGCCCGCTGCGGAGCACTGATCCTGACCCGCCACCCCCGACTCCTGCTGCTGCTGCTGCTGGGCTTCATTCAACGCATCACTGATGAACAGACCCTCATGGGTGAGATAAGCCAGCTCAGCTTCCCCCTGCAGGGTCAGTGGCCCCTGGGAGACGTCCTGCCCCGCCGGCACTGAACTGGTGTCTGCCAGGAGTCGATTCTTATGGTTTGAAGACAGAACCTGAACAACTACATTCCTGATCACGTTTAAGGTATCCTAGGAAAGAGGAAGAGGAAGAAAATAAGACTTTGCACGTCCCAAGCATCTCGTTAATTATCTGACACGGGTAATAAACCTCACCTTGATTCTCTGCAGGAAGAGAAGGAAACTCTCAAAGATGTTTTCCAGGAGCTCAAACCACTGAGGGAACGTCATCAGACGCATCTGGTCAGCTAGCCTGAAACAAACCATGAAGTTTGGAAATTCATACAATATTCATGTGATCCTTTTTTTATGCCACAGAAAAACAAAAAGTAGCTCAATTTGGAAGTGGAAAGAATAAATACATTTTGTTGTACATTTGGAGTCTATTACTGCAGAAAATTTTATGTTAGTCTCTCTTGATGCAGCATTAATATCTATTATTTTTGGGGCCTATGGCTACAAAAACGATGAATTCAGACAAAGTGTTACAGTCCTACATTACAAAACAACAACTGAAGGATCCAAATGTAAAAAGAAAGGTTTAAAAGTATGATATGTTAACTATAAACTTGTGAATCTTGATTCTGACCAGCTTCACTGCCAAAGTGCTGTGCAGTGTCAGTTTTATGCCACTCAAAGAATTTTGCATGCAGGTCAAAGACAGAGTTTGTTTAATCTTTAACCTAGGAGTTTTACTGGTTGTTATGTTACTCTGTAGCTGTAGTTGTTTTAAAAAACATCCACCAATAGCTTAGACAGCAGCTCTAGAAAAATCAATCTTTATTGTTCAAATGTCACTTACAGGAGTGGGAATATATGTAATTTGTCTTGATAAATTTTTTACGAATTTTGATTTATAACTGTTATAAATTCCAATTAATAAAGTTTAAAAACATCCAAAAACTGATGCATTTTATCATTTTCTCCACTTTTTAATGCATCTACAAAATTAAAACCCTGACTAAAAACAGAAACTATGTGCAGTTTAATAATATAAATCACATTTTTATGTGACTGGTGTCTTAAAAACCACACACTGCAAAAAAAACCCAACCCAAAACACTTTATTAGTGGGAATGTTTGATTGCTTGTGGGGCTATAATGGCTGTCATGCAGTCACAGCCATTAGTTACCTATAAAATAAGTTTTTATTATTGTTATGACAATAGCACAAAATATCGCTCAACCTTAGTTGGTTATACATAATTGTTATAAGGCAATTTTATTTGTGTAGCATATTTTCAGTTCAAAGTGCTTCACGTGAATCAGAAGGAAATACAACAAAACCAAAAAAAAGACAAAAAGGTGGAAAAAAACCACATATTGGTTCCCAGCAGTCCATAATTTATAAACCAGTAGGGGTTTCTCTGGTTTTTGTTTTGATAAAACTAAATGTTGGTTCTATTAGTCAGTATGAAAAAGAAACGTTGGTTCCAGTTGTGTGGTCTTTATTTCCTATTAGAGTCAGTTAAAGCATTCGTTTGGGTGGATAAGCTAAGGACTTAACAGAAACTGAAAAATAAAAATAGTCAAGATCAGGATCAATCTGTGTTTAAACACCTTAAACAAGCCGATGTTTCACAGGTAGATCCGAGAACTTACTTAAAGATAACTTCAGTGTCGATTTCTTCTATGTGAACAACACGTTCTGCCACGCACTGCAACAACAAGCAGATCCAATAAACAAAAGAGAAATCTCAACACGTTGCTCTATGATGCACAGACTGCAACAAACTGTGACACTCTGTACCTGAGAGACGATGGCCTTGGCAGCTGTGATCATCTCGTCGCTGTAAATATCCAGGAAGTCCAGCTTCCTCTGCCGCAGCAGACCGAACACCAGCGACTCCAGACGCTCCTTTAAACACAGAAACAGCAGCAGAAGCTGAGTCCATACAACCCGAGCTGAAGAAACGTTTCCATTTCACATTGATTATACGTCAGATTTGTTTTACATGCCGAGGAAAAAGATCAGTAGTAATTAAAACAGGAAGCAATCACGTCAAACAGACTGAACGCATTTAAACATCAACAATCAGGATGTCATGATAAAATCTAGATCTCCATCTAAAAAGCAAACAAAAAATGGATCTTCATGCAGGTTTTAGCCCTGATTCACAATCTGGTATCTGATTTCAACAGTCGATGGGACTTTATGCACTGGCTTAATCGGATCGTCAGAGGTGTGTGTGTGTGTGTGTGCGTGTCCCACCTTTTGAGACTCAGCATTTGGTTTATGGACCTGTGATGAGCACAGCATCCATTAAACACAGAATCAATTCCGAAGATATAAAACTCAGCCTAATCAAACAAAATCCAAAAGTTTGCAGCATAAATTGCTTTTGTAAATTAAAAAAACTGAATAGCGGGAGAAAAAACCCCCAACAAACTGAACTAGTTTTTTCTTGCAAAGCAGATTCTGAAGAATCAGTCCGGTTCAGTCAGGCAAAGGGAAATCTATTCCCTTTGCCGCTAAACAGACGAAAGTAAAAACAGGAAGTGCTACAAAATTTGAGAAAAATACAAGCAGTAAAGACTAGTCTAGACAGAAACGTGTGGAAACTGAAAAGTTCTTGTATCCAGAAGATGCTACAACTCTCTAAAAGTTTCTTTTTATTAAAATTTTTTAATAGGAAAAACATGAAGAGAGGATTTGAAAACAAACCTTCTCCAACACCTGCGGTTCCTCCTTTAGGTTGCGGTTTAGGTTGCTGCGGGCGTACATGCTAAAATCCTCCACCATCATCTTATCGATCAGCTTCTCCAGCTCACACAGCTGGGAGCCCAGATGTCTGAAGAACACACACGCACACACACACACACACACACGCACACGCACACACACACGCACACACACACACACACACACAGAAAAATTATGACGTCAGTGAGTGGAAGTGGGTTCAGTTGCACTATGGATGCAAATAATTTATTTACAACTAATTGTTGTTTAATGGTTTATTAGATTAAAAGTAGTTCTAATGTCCACTTGGATCTTCTTTTAATTTTGTAGTTTGGCCGCCAACCAGCAGAGGTTGGCGGCCAACCTCTGCTGGTCATCATTAAGCAGAGCCAGTTGATACATAAATAAAGATGGTGGCGATATCCAGGAAAGGAAAAGAAAAACAGCAAAAAACACAGGCTGGTGTGGGACAAAAAATGTACTTCACTCGGTTTTATTTTAAAATATAAACACTTGACAAGTTCCTTAACTTCCATCGTAATAGCGCTTCATTCAGCTGAGCTGCACGCTGGCGCAACATCAAATTCTCAAATAAAAATTACTGATGTGCTACGAAGGTGATGATGTCAGAAAAGCTGGAGGAAAAAGTTTAACATGATGGAAAATGAAAACGCAAGGTTGAGTTTGAAAACGGTCATGAGTTAATAACTCACTTTATGGAGCGAAGATTTAACTTTCCTTCAAGATCAACTACAGACTTTATGTCTGTATGAATAGCTCTCTGTTCATATTTTATTCTTTTAATTTTTTATTCAGTAACCTAAGAGGTTCCTGTTATAATGCTTAAGTTTATTAATGTGAGAAAATCATAATTTTCTGTTTAGTCAGACAGTATTTAATACAGGAAAAAATACAATAGTGTTAAAATGTAATGACTTTTTTTTTTAGCATATGAAAGATTTTGCCCACTTTATACAAGAGAAAACACAGCTGCCATTTTGAGGAAAAAGCTGCTTATCAATTGTTAGTTGATCAACAAGATTAACCAAATAATCACTGATCAAGAAAAAGAAAAAGCTTCTGTTATATTTAGCTGCTGCACTATGAAGGACACAGGAAGCTCCTTCCTACCTGAAGCTGTGGATTCCCTGCAGCTCCTGCTGCAGCACCTCCTTGGTGGTGGCGATCAGCTCCAGCGCTCCAACAAACTCTGAGGTAGAGAGCAGCAGCTGCACGGTGGGCTGCGTCTGATGCACTGCCGCCATCAGCTTCAGCTTGTTGTGCAGCTTCACGCAGTTGTTGCGAGTCAACGCGATGCGGAGGGCCCGGAGCGGCCCTTGGCACATGACGCGGTCCATGGCGGCGGTGCGGCTCCGCAGGACGGCCACCGCCTGCTGCGTCTCCTCCAGCCGGTCCTGCAGCTCATGCTGAGAGGACATGGCGTGGAAAAACGCCTCGGAGCGCAGAGAGATCTGCCGAGCGATGCTGACCTCCACTACGTCCAGGTAGTGGCTCAGCTGGAGGAAGGAAGTTAAATCAACGTCAATACTGGAGAAAATTTGACCTAAAGGGATTTCTATTGATGATTAGTTCCAGAAAAAAGGGTACAAATGGAAATTTTGCTAAACTGAAAATATGTTTCAATTCTCCTGGAAGGGAAAAAAAACAATGAAAATGTGTATTCTTACTTTAAGCTGAACATTGTGGTGTCATAAAATGAGTCTTTTTGTAAAAAACTCCAAAGTTAAGGAAGATTCATATTTGTTATCTACAATAGAGGAATAGGGCCAGGATAAGGAAAGAAAACAAAACGAAAAACAGAAAAATTACAAGAATAAAGTCGTAATAATACAAGAATAAACTCTTAAAATCACAAGTTTAGCAGAGTAAAGTTGTAATATTACCAGAATAAAGTTGTAGTAATGAGAAAATGGTGTAAAATTCCAAGAATAAGAAGTCAAAATACTACAAGAATGTGGTGAGGAAAAAGTCATAATGTTATGAGTAAAGTTATAATGACACAAGAAAAAATACATTATCAGACAAAAATAATGATAGAAAAATTTTTCTAAAGTTGAAATAATTGTTGAATTAAGTCATAATAGTAGAATGAAGTAGTAATTTTACACTAACTTCCACACAAAAAAAGTATTAACATAAGGGATGTTGAGTGTCTTATGCTAAGGTTTTACAAATAAGGAATTAATCTTTTAACACATTAATCTTTGTTTGTGTAAACAATTGTTTATGTCGAAGAAAGAATCAGACTAGACGAATTGATCATGTCAGATCCTGATATTGAAGATTTTCTCTCATTAATGCAACTATTTTCTAGTGTTTATACAACTTTCTTCTGGTAATATTGTGTCTTTATTCTGCTAATATGATGTCACTGTCGTCTCCTGAACCAATTAACACTGGGAAATGTTGAACCTTCTGAATTGTCTGCGTGTTTCACCTTTTCCTGCAGCAGCTTGGAGGAAGCGACGTCTCTGCTTTTCCCTCCTGCGCTGTGGAAGTGTGACCAAGGCAGGACCGAGTTGAAAGTAGCTGGATCCTCCAAAGCAAAGTCTGGCCTCATAAAAATCTGGAAAACAGTCAGGTTATTGCACAAAGCCTACTGTATCCTGCTTTTTCCACAGATTTACTTAAATTAAATCATTATTCACATGATGACATTGTCCAAAATATATTTCTGCAGGCAGTAAAGGTAAAAATATCCAGTTTTAGGAAACAACAAAACATCAAGAATATATTAACAAATATAGAAAAACATATTCAGACCAGTACCTAAGCAAAACTTGAGCAAAAAATATACACATTTTGTATTTAAGATTTAAAGCAATTCTCCTAAAACTATGCCACTCCTTAAATGCGCCTGGTTAAACGTTATATTTTAGACATTACTGTTTATAATCAGTCATAAACTTGCCGTGAAGATGAGGTTTTACCTTTGGAACTTGTTCGAGCTCAGCTCTGGATTTGTCTGCAGAAAAAAAAAAAAAAAAAACAAGAAAAAAATCTGTCATTCAGTTATTTAAAAACCAAGAATAAATCTGGGATTTATTGTCCAAAAAAGAAGAAAAAAAAAAAGAAACTTCCTACATTAATCTGATCAAAGCGGCTCCTACTTTTCCACCATGTGTAGAAACAGTTCACTTAGTTTACAGATGACTCAAAGCGAAGAAACTTCTAATAAATATCAAACACTTTTAAAAAGAAAAAACAAAACTGACATGTTTTCTCTAAATTTGTCACCATATTTGTTTTGCGCTGCCCTCCTTAAAACCTCATCCAACCAGTTTGAGGTTTGGATCTTTGATGAAGCCATCGCAGCGCCTTCCATTAAGAAATGTAACTTTCTTTTAAAAAAATCAAATCAAATCAAAAATACTAAATTGTTGCACATTCCGATTAAGAACAAATTAATTTAAAGTAGTTAAAAGAAATCTTATTTATTCCAACATTTACGGTGTTTAAACAGAAGCAGGGAGAGTCGGTGCCAAACTAATAAAATCACTTTTTGTGCATGAGAAAGAAAACTAAATTGTTAAGCTCAGTGATCGTTGTAACCACTCATCCTTACGATGTTTATGAAGGCAGATAAGGGGAAAAACTGCAACAGGATAACATTTCCAGCAAATCAGATTACAGAGAGTGGCTTCAATCCCTTTTATCAATCATAGCAAGCAAAGATCATTAAATGGATAACAGCTTCTCTGTTGACCAGGGATGTCAAACTCATTTTTCTTTTGGGCCAAATCAAGATCAAAAATGTTCTTAAAGGGCCGGTTCTGCCAAAATGTATTGATAAAACTTGATAAAATATAAATAAATTGTTAAAATTAAATTATACTGAACATCTTTTCAATCCCTTCATGATTTTGCGTTCATTTTTGTGATTTTGTTTTTTTGTAATAAAAAGTGTTTCTGGTAGTAATTTAGAAATACTTGCTTTTTAAATGAGACTTTTTATGACTCGCTGTATAATTATGGATTATAATTCGACATTTAGTAAGGCAGAGGAAGGCGTTTAGTATAAGTAATAAATACTGCCTCTAGCAGGTGGGTGTAAACCATCATTTAGAGCCAATGTTTTTTACCATTTTTGCAAAAAATCTGGAATAAATTCACAATTATGCATTAGTGCAAAAAAAGTGCAAGAATTTGTTGATTTTGCATGAACTTCCACAATAATTCACAAGAAACTGAAGTGTCTAATTAAGCAATTTGGCAGTAAAAGAATAAAATTAATTGATAAAATAATATTTAAGCACACTCTTATCTTGACAGTAAATTTATGCATCACTTTAGAGTCTAGAGGGCCTCATAAAAAGCTTTGGCCCCTGTGGCTTGAGTTTGACACATGTAGACAAAACAGTCCTTCAAAAAAATAAAATAAAATGAAAAAAAATCAGAATGGAAATTATAAAGTGACAGAATTAGCTTCAAGATTTTGCTAAAACATGAAGAACAAGTTTTTCCTGCAGTTAATTTACATTCTGCTTGTATAAAATAACCTCAGTTATTTTATACAATATACTATATTGAACAATATAGTCTCTATATTGTTCAACGCTGTGTTGTGCAACACTGCGTTGAACACAGCATCTTTTTTCATTGATTGGTTTATAGAGGAAGCAAAGGGAAGGAGAGTTTCTGCAACAGCGAGTGAATAATTCATACCATGGTTGGTGGTGATACTGGAAACTGCATCCACATCATCTTTATTGGGACAGATCGTCTTGCAGCGTTCATGGATTCGTTCTCTCTAAACATAACAGCATACAAAGAAAACAGATTAGACGTTTCAGATCCAGTCTAAACAAAAACGAGCGACAGCGGTCGGTCAGATTAAGAGGAATAAAACTTCATGCAGCAGGAGGTAGGAAACAGAAACATCAGCAGCTGCAAAGTTTATCATTCTGAAACCAGAGGGAGGAAATAATAAACAAGCTGGTGGTTGGTCACATGATTCCCTCTAAACTGGATGACTAATGGAAAGAAAATGTAGAAGTTAAAAAAGAATTTATATTAAAAGCAAAAGAGGTCAAATGATTTCCTTTTACAGTTACATGAAGCTGACAGCAAATAATTAAACCACTAGCAAGAGAAGCAAAAATAAACATTTCTTCCACTCCTAAAAAAAAGTCTGAAAGGTTTGTGTTATTGGCAAAGAGCAGTTTATTATTTTTATATCATTTCAAAAAATTTACAAAGTTTAAATTGCTGTTTAAATTTAGGGCTGCAACAACAATTATTTTAGCAATTATTCTGAAAATTAACCTGATTTAAAAAGAAACAAATTACACTCTGCAGATTCTCATTTAACCACATAAAATTATTTAATATAATATTAGTAATGAGATATTTATTTTTCAAAATAAGAAAACATTTTATTGCCTGAAATGCAATAACAGAGCAATCCTCTTATGCAGGAGTGTCAAAAATCTGAATGTTCTTATTTCTGTGCCAGAATATATTGATAAAATCCATTTAACCATTAAAATATTTGTAAATGGCTGTAGCTCCAAGATTTTGCTACTGTTTTTGTGGCTTTTTGTAATCAAAATTACATATTTTGTGACACTAATTTAAAAATATTTGTAAGGAATCTTTGCATCTGCATTAATGTATGATGTTAACTGACTTTTTAATACTTGTCTTCTTTATCAATCACAGACTTCAACTTGAATCAGGTCAGGCAACAGTCACTTAAACTCAATGTCTTTCACCAATTTTGAGAAAAATTTCCAAGTAAAATTTAAAAAAATGCAGAGATCTGTTAATTTTGTGTGAACTTTGAGAATTTGTGAAAAACAAACTGGACGGACTTGTTGATGTAATTTGGCGTCTAGAGGGCCACATAAAAAGCCACAGCGGGCCAAATTTGGCCCCTGGGCCTCGAGTTTGACACGTGTGACAGATTAGTGTATGCTTGTAGCAAAGAATGCATCTGCAGCAAAAAATAAAATAAATACTTCTAGCAACATGTGAGAAGCTCAGCCTTTCTGCTTGCCTTATTGATACAGTGTAGAGCTGATCTGTTGATCAATTAATAATTGATTAATTGGATTGACTAATAATTGATTAATTGGTTTGACCAATTAATAACTGAACAAAAAAATTTGTTTAATAGAAAATTTTCTTTACCGAATCTGAACCAGGTAGAGCTAAAACTATCCCACTTGAGTTAAAGGCAGAAAATATTTACAGACAAAGTCTTTTTATTTTTTATCTTAAATGCAAAATGGATTTTTTGCAAAGTTTTGACTGAATTACTACTCTGAATATGTTGTTCTTTCAGGGATTAGACTTTTTTAGTCTGTATTCTTATCATTATTATAATTTTTCTTTATTATTTTTATTTTTTTCTTTGTTATTTTATTTATTATTGTTACTTTCTTTATTATTACCATTATCATTGTTATTATTAACTAGTAGCCATAGCAGACTCCAAATATGGGAGCGTCTTAATTTCTTTGAATTTACCGGTAGCCACAAAAATTTATTTGCCGTTATCAGATGTAAAGGCAGCCAGGTATCCAATCAGCGCTGAAGAATAAAGCTGAGTGTTTACCTGAGTCATTTCCTGCGAGTACGGTCCAAAGTGTTCCCTGGAGATGTTGGGCAGGTGGAAAGACGGCATCACCTCCATCTCTGTGAAGTCCAGCCCCCATGTTTTGGTAAAAAAGTCAGACTCTCGTTTCGACAGCCTCGGGTCGTTCAGCGCGGCGGGGAGGTTGACCTTTGAACTATACACCGTCCACCGGTCATGCTCCGCCACCACGGATGGACCATTGTGCAGACCCCTACCCTCACCTGCAGAATGGACCCACAAAAGTGAATCCAGACCAGATTTGATGTTGGATTAAAACTCAAAGATCCTTACTAATATAAATGGAAAGAGCTTTTTTTTTTCCATAGAAAAACTAAAGATTACTGCAAAATATCAATATAAAAACAATCGACAGGTTTATTTTTGACACATATACAGTTGAAAGCATAAGTTTAGATACACTTGTGTTCCTCCTGACAGAACCGGAGTAACTGGGTCAGGATTGTAGGCCGCCTTGCCTTTTCAGATCCGCCTGCTAATTCTCTCTAGGATTCAGGGCTTTGTGACAAAACATCAACTCTGTTGTTTTTAAGTAACATATATAAATATTTTGTTTTACATTGGGAATAATATTGGTTTTCATAATTATTCAAGAAGAAAATTATCTTTTTAATTAATTAAAATTCAATTTAAAAAAATCCTTGTTTTGTGAGTTTTAAAATTGACCCATTTAGCTACTTTCAGTTACTCTTTCAAACAATTGTAAAGCAATTAAAACATCCCATGTCCTATTCAAGTTCGATTTATGTATTTGATGTTGTAATAACCCCTGGCAGCTGCTGTTACCATTTTATATGGTGAACTGTTCCTTGTACACTTTATGTACCTTTTTTTTTTAAAATAAAAATTGTTATAAAGCCGCTGGGTCGCCGGTTTGGCTGGAAGCTTTGGGTCATTGTCCAACAGAGATTTAATTTCCTGGCTGAAGTTTTTGGATGTTGCTTCACCATTTCCACATTAAATTCTTTCCTCATGATTCCATCTAGTCTATGAAGAGCACCAGTTCCTCCTGCAGCAAAAACAGCCCCACAGCATGATGCTGCCACCTCCACACTTTGACAGTTAGGATGGTGAAAGCATTCCTGTTTTTCCCTAGAGGTAATGGCCCAAACATTTCCACTTTAGGTCCACCAGATCATTTTTAGGACATGATACTAAGAATGAAGCTCTGTGTTTATTGACACGGTTCTTTTGGTCTAATGGCTTTCTCCTCGCTGAGCGGCCTTTCAGTCCATGTCAGTATGAGTCTTTACTGATCCCAAAGGGAGAATTAAATGTCCTTGTAACTCATTAATTCAAATTCTTCAAAGCGTTATTGTAGATAGTGATGATGTTGGCAGGAAAGATCTCTTGTAGCAGTCTGTATTGCAGCATATTTGAAGAAGCCTCTGACTGATGGTCAGGGTTGTCGATAATTTTCTTGATTTTATGACAAATCATCTGCAGAGGTTCCACAGAGAATCAGCCTTCTCAATCAGGCTGGTGATCCTCAATCTGCACATTTTGGACCAGAACCCGTTCATCTTCGGGACACAGAACCCGTCTCCTTCCTTAGCGGTTTGATGCTTGGACATTCCCATCATACAAATACTTGCATACAGTTTAACAGATGAACCTTCAAGCATCTGGAAGTGTTTCCTAAAGATGAACCCGACTTATGCAGCTCCACATTTCTCTTCTTGGCTGATTTGTTTCGACTTTCCCATCGTGTCAAAAAAGAAAGCAGTGTGCCTCTAATTAACTAATGTATTAATTAACCTGCCAGAAGTTTCCAAACCAATGACATCATCATCATCTGGGCCTTCCCTCATTGAATGAAAAGACTGTAATCATTCTGATTCTTTAGACATAAATACTCTCATTATTGTGACATTTAGCAAATAGAAATAATCTTAATTCTAACTGACCTAAAACAAGAGTCGTTTAGTCATTTCGTGTATGTACATTTCTGGTTTCAACTTTATGTCTAAAAATGGGGAAACATATTCAAAAAGAACAGAAATTTTAAAAAGAAATACATGAAAACAAGCGTAACTAGGTCAACTTTGGCAAGTGAAACTGCACCGATTTCCTAATTTGGGCATAAAGAATTATTAAAAAAAGAAACTACATCAGCTTGTTAGAGAAGAATATTAATAACCTGCCAAAAAAAAAAATGTATGGAGAATCATCTAACTTTAAACCATAAAACAAAACTTTAAGTAGTCACAGATGAAGACTTCTTGCTTTTTCCCCAGTTCTTCAGGTACAAATAAGAGTTGTTTTTTCTGCTCACCGGTTGGCTCCTTGGGGCAAACGTCGGGCAGGGAGCGGATGCCCCGGCTGCGGGGCGGGGAGAGGCCGCGCTCCTTCAGGTGGACCCCATCTCGGCCCCCGCCGCCACGGCGAGGCACTGGGGAGGAGCTGCTGCTGGAGGCCATGGCATTGGGACTCGCCTCCCAGGAGGCTAGCTGGAAATCCCAACAAGAAAAACACCGGGAGGTTTATGGCTCTGATAATTTAGCATTTTTTAAGAAATTCAAGATGACAGGAGAAAATAAAGTGTGAATCTGAGGAAAATTCAACCCATTTAAGCATTGTTGTAGTATTTTTAGAAGGGCTGCAACTATTAATTTTAATCAATTAATCAGTCAATTACTAATTAATAATTTTTGAATTATAAAATTATTAGATTTAAAGAAACAGAATTTGAACCTGGTGAAGCAGGTTTGGGTAGAACATATTTACAAATGTTCTGTTTTTGTCTTAAATGCTAAATGTACAAATGTTTTGTAAAGTTTTGGCTTAATTACTGGCTCTGAATGTTGTTCTTTTAGCAAATTGCATTTTTGAGTCTGTGTACTGTAGCTTATGATTAATGATCGCTGAATTAGTTGACAATTCTTGAAGTAATCGATCACTAATAATGTTAGGTTGTTAAACTGAAAAACAATTTTTTTTCTACCACATAATGTATCAAAGCAAAACCAACATAGAATGCATTTTCACTTCTACTTGACATTTTACTTGGTTCCACTTGTTTTTTTTTGTCACGTTGACAGAAAATGTTAGTAAAAGGAAGTGGCACCTCCTGATGTTTGCCTTCAGGCTACAGTTTGCACTAATCGCAGCTGCTGCTGCACCAGTCGACATTCAAGCGACATGAAGCTCCATGTGCCGCTTCTACCTCAACTGCAGCTTTTTATGAGTAGAAACACGAACTGATGTCGTTTAACAGCTACTGGTGTTTGGGCTCATTTTAGGACAGGTTGTACCAGTGGGGCTCACCGCAGTTTTCTTTGTCCTGTGTGATTTTCTACAGAAAGTGTTGGGATGTTCAAACGGTTACAGTTCTAACCGGCTGATGAGGCGTAAGACCCCCTGCTGCTAATCCCATCACGCAGATGAAAGGATTACATGAAACATATGGAGCCTTATTATTGCCATCACAACTACTTGTAACGCAAATGTATAATTCTTTAGACTCGCTTGGCTTGTTTTCATCACGTTATAATTACACAAGGCAGTTGAAATAACTGACAAATTTAGGGCTGACATGATTAATTGATTATTTTAAAAAACTAATTTAGTAATTGATTAATCAAGCTGGAGCTTAGACCCAGAAAATGCCATCTGCTCAAGGAACAAAGTGATGGCAGTAATTAAGCTGAAACTGTACAAACATATATACATTTTGCATCTAAAAAAAACCCCAGAAAAACTTAACTTTTTACCCTGATAAAATCAATTAACCTAATTTTAGTTTCAGCTCATACAACTTCAAAAAACAAAGGCCAAAAATGTACAATATAGATTTTACATCTATATATATATATATATATATATATATTTTTTTTTTTTTTTTTTTACCCCAATCTACTTAAATGTCCTAATTTTAGCTTCACCTGGTAGAAATTTAGTAAAAATAATTTTTAAAAACTAAGCCAAACAAGTAGATAGGAGATAGTTTAAACCTCAAATAAAACCAATAACTCTTATTTCTCAAATCCATGTAAATTATGCTTAGGGATTCCACCTGCCTTTTTTCCCCAAGAGAGAGTAATTAGACCATAAACAGGTATATTTAAGAAAAATATTAATGTCTGATAATGTAGTTCTGACATTTGTAAAAGTTCATAATCTTAGTTAAAACATTGTTGAATATCCTAGATGTTTAAATAGATAATCAATGAACCTTTAGGGGACTCAGTTGACGGCGTTTTACTGTTAGTTTCAGTGAAACAAATGGACAGAAAAAGGAAGGAAACACCTCATAGTGAGAAAGAACCGTTTATAAAAGTATTGTTTCAGAGCCCACACAGGCTCTGCTATTTAAATTAACTCAGGTCCAAACCGCTTCTTTAATTTTGTCCAAGTATATTCAGTCTATACAATACCATGAAGATTGCAGATTCATGTAAAATACATACAATGAGCAAAGATAATACACCAAAGATTGCATCCAAGAAGTCTTTTGCAATAGCATAGATATTGGAAGAATTACTGCAAGTCACTATTTTGTGCCGCTCTAGTTATTTTAAATATTCCATCTCAAATGTCCACGCTTTTTCTGACTCTGTGGCAAATGTCTGAGCACGATGCATGAAGAATCATCTAAAAATTTCTGGAGGCAATGAACTTCATTGATGCTACAATGAAGTTCATTTTCCCTTAAATGTTTACATTTCAGTTCCCAGAGAAATTGGCAAAATTATAATCAGAGGTAAAATAAAATAGACTGAAAAAATATAAATAAAAATATTAATCTCTGCATCTTCTGGGTCAGATGGACATCAAAACACTGGTTTAATCCAGAGTGTGATGTGATATCATGGTCTTTCATGTGTATACTAAGACTGTAAACAAGTACAATATTAAGATAAGGAATGTTAAAAAATAATTGTAAAAAATAAAACGTAGAGAAGAAGTAGAGGAACATCCATTCTCTGTTGCAATACCAAAACTTCACATGTCAGAGTCCTGTCATCTGCAGAAGTACTGAGATGCCTCTGCAGTCGTCAGGTGATTCAGACATGAAGAAGAGGTGCAGAGGGCTGATGGAGCGCTTTATGTCATGGTGTGGGAACAATCATTTAAATATCAACAAAATGAGAAAGAGGACTGTAGATTTTAAAAGAAACAAGATTAGATCAAACTATTCTCATCGTGGGAGAAAACATGGTGGAGGTTTAGGCGAATAAACAGCTCAGTGTTCATCTGAACAACAGACTGAACTGGAGATGCAACAGTGAAGGAAAAACAGAGCGGCTTCAGTCAGAGGCTATTTAAGAACTGCTGTGGTACAGACTGCTATGAGAGATCCTTCCTGCCCACAGCCATCAGAATCTACAACAACTCTGAACAATTTTGGGTAACACAAGTTACAACATTTAAATGTCCCCTTGTGATAAAGAAAGTATTTTGTACTGAATTGAATTAATCTACTAATTCATGTAAGTGCTGCTCCTACTATTGCCTTTTTGCCCTTTTAATTAAATCAAATGTTATATTTTAAGTTCCATTTTGGCCTTGGGTAGAATCAATTTTAAGCTAAATGACATTAATCATATATGTGTGTTTTATTTTATTTACCCCAATAAAATATGCTGTTGTCACTGTGCAGCACTTAAGTATAACTTGTTTATTAAGTGCAATAGAAATAAAATGGACATTAACATATTGGGACCTACAGCTAGCATAGACAGAGAGAGGGAGGCTGATCGGTAGGGGACAATACTGACATGTTTCCAGGTAAAAAATGAACTTTTTATTGAGACTTTGTGTTGCTGGGCTGAACTGTCAGATCGTGGTTGAGGTTTCCTTAAAAAAAAAAAAAAAAAGCAACAGTGACGGGAGCTAGCCAGCTAGCTTTAGCTAAGCTCTCTTCTTCGCCTGTGCTTGTTAAATTACTATTACTATTATTAGAGCTGAAGTTAAAACAAAATATCAAACAACACGACGTACTCAAGCACTTTTACTTTTGATATCACAAGGTGAAACCGCGCAGAGTATCTGTTGCCTGTGCCTCTAGCTAATGCTAATGCTATCAGCTGCGGTTACACGTAGACTGGCTAATGCTAACAGGCTTAAAAAGAGCAACCAGGCGGACCACACAAAAAACGAAACAAAATGTTCAGTGACTGTGGAGTTCAGCCATGTCCGTACCTGTCTAGTAAAGCGCAGTAGCAGGTATCTCTCCTCTTCAGCATCACAGGAACACAGGAGGAAAATGACAAACAGTCATACAAAACAAGCTAGCACCGGTACAACGACCATCATGCACCGCTGAAGCAAAGCAAAGCTGGTGTTTTCCTTCAGTTTCTTTCTGCAGGGTTGCTGCTGCCACCTGCTGGCCAAAACATTTATAAGCATAATTTCTTGATTTACTCTTATGAACATTGCTTTTAAACTGAGTTTGGTAGGTTAAATATCACATTTAACTGAGTTTTGTAGGTTAAATATTAAAAATGTTTTATTTGCATTGTTATGATGCTTAACTTAATGTAGTTTTTGATTGTTGATTCTATGTTACATGACTTTGTGTTTTTGTGTTTATTATGTAAAGCACTTTGAAATGCCTTGCTGCTGAAATGTGCTATACAAATAAAATTTGATTTGATTGTTTTGATTTTAAATTAATCACCAGGACCAAAACAGATCTTAAAACTGTTGTACATTCAACATTATTAATGTTAATAATCCAGAAACTCTATCAGAACAACTTCAACACCTCCCTCTCTTACTGGTAGCTTGTTGTGGAAAGTGGTAGCTTTCCACAACAAGCTACCACTAAAACATTCTGAACGATTACACTGAACACAGGAAAGGGTTTTCTTTCCTCAGGGATGTGTACTCAGCACCCTGCTCTTCATGACTGCCAGATGATATGCATAACCAATCACCTGCTCAAGTTTGGGAATGGCACAACCTTTACAGCAGGGATCTTCAGCTCCAATCCTTAAGAGCTAGCATCCTGCAATTTTTAGAAGCATATCTTCTCCAAAATACCTGAATCAAATAAATAGGAACACTACCAAAACACAAAATCTTACAAAGTATTTTTGGGCTAGTTTCTTGTGCAAATATCTTTGTATACTTAAAATAAAACAACTCTTACTTACAAGTAACTTTTTTGCAAAATGTAGAGGCTTGTTCTCAGTAAATAATTTCTTACTATTGATGAAAAAGTATTTGTTACATAAGATTATTTCGCTTATGAGATATTTTCCCCATGTTATAACTTAATTTATCTGACAATAGAACAAGTACTTTTTCATCAATATTAAGGAATTATTTACTTAAATATGCCTCCATATCTTACAAAAAAATTACATGTAAGTTAGTTTTGTCTTACTTCCAGTGTCCTAAAATATTTGCACTATAAAATAGACCAAAATTACTTGGTAACATTTTGTGTTTTTGCAGTGTAGTTGCCAAGCTTCGATGACTTCTGGAGGTAATTCAGACGTTTTATTCAGAAAGAGTACACAAAAAAAGCACCGCTACTAAAACAAGTTTACAGATGTGCGTAGTAACTAGCTACATTTACTTTGGTAGTTTTGCTTCACTTTTTACTGGTTTTATTTGAGTATCACTATTCTGTCTTGAGTAAAATTCCTGACAATAGAATAGAATCACTTTATTTCTCCCATATGGATAACCGAGTGGACAAATAGCAGACAAATAATAAAAAGTCAAGCAATATAAAAGCAAACAGTTAAAACAAAACAAAAAAATGCAGCAAATTAATAACAAACCAAAAATGCTAAACATTTTTCTTTTGGCTGAATGTGTCGTGTTGTATGTTTATTTTTATTAAAGTGCAGAATTTGAACTTTAACATTTTAAAATATTAACTCGGATGTTAAGATCAGTAACTCAGTACTTGTGTAGCCTTTAAACCAAATACATTTTTACTTGAGTAATTTCTTCGATGGCCACTTTTCACTTCTATTCGAGTAAAAATATGTTGTGCTACTCTTGAGTAAAAACTTAATTCAGTTCAGTTTGTGATTTTTTCTATGAACAATATGGTATTAAAAAGTCTTCTGTAACTTTGAAATATTGTCCAATTAAAGCAGTATTTTAACTATATTGACAGGCAACAAAAGTTGTTTTGGGCTTTATGCATTTGTTCAAAACTCAACATCAGTATTTGCTTAATAAAATGTTAACATTTATTTCGATTTTGCACAGTACTCAAGATGTAATTCAAGTTATGTACTTAACTGTTTTCTATTCAAAACTCTTCATTGCTTACATTTGATTTGTTGGTACAAATGAAAATTCAGGCTATAACTCATTACTCTTCCAAAATAAAAAAATTGCTTGTGTTATAATTGTTTTAATTAAAAATAAAGAGGCAGCTAGTAATGATCAACAGTCTTTATTTATTTATTTTTTGGACAGTACAAAAACAGTCGAGCGGGCAGAAGCATTGAATGAAACTAAAACAAAGTTCAGTGAAAATCTAAAATGAAACCTCAAGCGTCAGTAAAGTGGTTATAATATTATTTGTATTGACTTTAAATTAAACCTAAAAGATTTTATGATGTTTTCAAGCTTAGTTTCCCAAAAGACCATACACCAACAAGCACACAACTTAAAATATGTTAAAAAGTTTCCAAAGTATTAAAAGTTAAAATATTGACTTAGAGGAGTAAAAGCTGAGGATATTTTAAATCATCTCTTACATTAAAAAAAAAAAGCAGTAAATTCAGCCACTTGGTGGCGCTGTAGAAAGATGTTGCATATCCTCAACAATGGTTTGGTAAAAACTTCATTGCCCACATAATGGAAAATTGCTGGTTTACAGTGTCTGAGGTGTACAGTTCTTTGTTTAAAAAAATAGAAAGATTAATACTTAAGACACAAGACAAGGGTTTCAAAAGCTTCCCATAACTACATCTGTAGATAAAGTCACAGATTGTTTCTAATCATGAGATACCTAGGAAGGAAGTGACTTGATTTTAAAAGAGAAGATGTAAAAATGTAATCCCACAGTTTGTTTCTTGCTTTTTAATCCAGTGTTTTTGTCAGAGCTACAGAGGGACTCCAGTGTTACACTGGACCCAAAATAATGATCATCTCTTGGCGTTGCTAGTATTTAGAGTGAAGGACATACTGGTATCCTGCTGCTGTTAATCTCTGCACTGCTTTAAAAACACACCACTAAAAAGAGGTAAAAGAATAAATAGAAAAATAAGGCAAATTAAAAATTATTACCACTTTCCCAGAGTTTTTCTGAAGGTGCTCCTTGAGAGGAAATCCTCCTCTAAAGGAGAACGCAGCCAGAGACACATTAGATATTCAAAATAAGTGACAGGAATCCATAAATGCACTTTGTGTTTAACGAATTTAATTTCAGTTTTTAGAAACCTCACACTTCCAGGTGTTTTGTTCCTCTTCCATCAGAAGTCATTTCTAGTCCAGAGGACTTTGGAAAATGAGTCTGACAAAACCAGTGTCTCCCCTGAGAGGGTGGATGCAGAACGGGCAGGCGGCGTGGAACGCGTGGGTGCCGTGCGGCAGCGAGATCTGACTCCAGTACGCTGTCGTCTTCTCTGAACAGACGTGGCCGCAGGGGACAAAGGCGTGAGTGGGGCCCTCGGCGTCTACGTAGAAGGCCGGTTCGCAGCCCAGCCACAGCGGCACGTAGGGCCCTTGTGTCCGGCACATGGGACACTCCCTCTCCTGGCACTCCGCCTCCACCTCAGGCGCCCGCCGGCCTCCCCAGCAGTGGTAGCCATGGACATGTCCGCAGCGCAAGTACGCCCATGGCTGCTTCTCGTCCAACACGTCCTTGCGTCGCATGCTGGGGAAGGCCAGGGTGTTGAAGCCGACGGGACACTGGGGCCGGCCGGCGTTGAACTCTTGCCGCAGCGCCTCCAGGTGTTTGACGGTGGGGGTGCGAGCGAGGCCCTCAGCTGTACGCCACAGGAGGGTGGCGCCGCAGAGGTCAATCAGGGAGCCATCGACCAGCTGGTTGCACTCAGAATCCACCTGCAAAACGCCAAGATGGAGACGTTCTTTAATGTCCCTCAATATCCCTCTGGGTGAAAGACAGCTTCTTCTTTTTTTTAAAGCTTGAGAAAATAAAATACACTTCACCGGGATAGACACAAAGGTTTTACAGAAAATGGCAATGTGTTCTGTAATGTTTCTCAAACGCCCTTCATGAAAAGAGCTACTGAAACAAACAAATATTCCAATGATATTCTAATTTATTGGATGAGTCTGTATGTTGAAAAATAAACCAGATTAATGTACGTTTAACGAAGCATTACCCACCATCTTGCCCCTCTGCTGAGCAGATCTGGTCTCTCGCAGTGTGAAGACATTTCCGCAGACAGAGATTTCCCTCCACACACCCGGTCTGGAGTCCTGGGCGAAACCCTGCCGGGGATGCATGACCAGAACTCCGTTTGTGGTCAGCCCGTCCATATGACCGTCATGCATTCTCCACTTGGCTGCCTTCTCCTGTGACAAGAACATTATACAAGTCTTAGAAAGTAAACAGTGAAGAATTGCAGCGCTAAAATAGACTTTTGAGGTTTTTGAATCGTACCCCGAGGAAGATGTTTTTGGAGGAGTCGAAGCCTGCAGCGTAGATCCGAGCAGAGTAAGGCGGGTTCCTCTGGCAGATGATGCGGCAGGCGAAGCGGGAGATTGTGCTCTGAATTGTCAGAGAGTCAGTGAGGCTCTGTCCGCCCGGTACAGTGTCTGTGACCACAAAGTCGATGGGATTCTCTGTGGAACGGCCGATCTGTAACCAAATGTACATTGACAGAGCAAAAATTTAGTTAGAATCAGAGATTAATCCTGTCCCATTTCGTTTTATTGTTCAGCCTGCCACAATGGTGTTTCATTGGATAGTAAATCCAATAATAATGCAAATACACATTCTAAAACATTAATAAACTTTCAATTCTAAGGAACATTCAATACTGGAACTGGAAGACACTTTAAATATCCAAAATAAACAAACAAAACATAATAACTAAAATGAATTATGAAGTCTCTAAACTAAAATGAACTTCAAAATAAGAAGTTTTAGTTGAAACAAATGGACTGGAATGGAATGAAGACTTTTATCATCCAATTTTTGGTAGAAAGAGGAAAGACAAAAGTGAAATCATGCAAATGGAAATTGAGCTCTTTTTAAATTGTCATGTGATTAAATGATTACTTGCTTACTGTGACAGGCCAATAAATTATTGATAAGTGTGTTGTAAAAGGTATTCATACCATTTTAAGTGCTCCTCATTTTGTAATGTTACAAGCTGTAGTCCATGATTATAAATTAGAAAATAATACATGATTTTAAAAAGCTTAGAAATGTGGTTGTGCATTTATATTTAGTTCAATAATTTGTAGAAACACTTGCTGCTGCCAAATCAATTGCTACCCTTTTGTGGTATGATGTTACCAGCTTTGTATGGGGGAATTTTACTGCCATAAATCAAGAGCACACATAGGTAGATACTTATCTACCTAGACAGATACAAAGTTATTCAAGCCAAAAAAAAATTGCATCTCAATGCAAAACATGTTGCAGTAGCACAGATGTCCCCAACACTAAAGTCAGCATCTACAGCCCACATTTCTACAGATTTATTATTTAAAAGAAGTTGCATGGATGATCAGAGAAACATTTGAGAGATAAATAGGTATAATACCAATCAGATGGTTGAATAACATAAATAGCAAATTAAAAACCAAGAATAATTTTGTTGTTGAACTCGCATATTCAATAGCTTGACAGAAAAAAGTTTTTGAATCAAATTTTTAGAGAGCCTACAATTAACTCAATGACAACTTTTAATAGAGTTCCACTACTAGTTGTAATGTGACACACAGTGAAAAAGTTTAAAGTATGAATATTTCTCATCTTTCTATTGATGTCTGAAACATGCTGCAAATAAAAACAAATAAAACATAGAAAACGCCCTGGCTCTACGGAAAAAACTATTTAGTTCAAATTCAAAAATACTTTGTTAATCCCAAATGGAAATTAAATGTTGTTTTAACTCATTGATTTTGATTCTTCAAAGAGTTACTGAAGATGACAAAGACATAATAAAAATAATAATAGATAATAAAGTAATAAAAATGATAAAACATAATAAAATAATGTGTACAAGATTATATACCCAACAATCACGGACATCTAACTTTGACAATCATTAATTGAAACACAATTTAATAACACTATTTTACATCCAAGATAAAAGCTAAAATAGCAAGCAATAAAAAATAAAATAAAACTTTAATCTTGATGTGATAGCAAGGTGAAAATGGAGGCTACACACCTGAAACATGTCTGTGTTGCTGTCATGCATGTATTCCACCACTACAGTATGCGCCCGAGACAGTGTGTATGATATACTGTGCTGCTCCTTGTTGCTGATTGCCTTTAAAAAACACACAAAGGGTTCCAAAATATTTAAAACATAAAAAAATGAACATGTTTAAAGCTTTCCTTGAGACTTAGAGACACAGATGAGAAAAAGTAAGCGATAAGGATCTTCCAGCTGCCTTTAATTTCCATAGTCACAGTAATAGAGGTTGTATCAGAGGCTCTCATCAGTGTGATGCAAATGGACTTGCGTGTTTGAGTTCTCACCTTGGCAGCCTGAGGAGTGCAGGATGTGTGCACGGTGCTGGGTTTCACGCCATTCGCCTTGTTTCTGCGACACAGAGCGAAGCGGCTTTTCCTCCTCCCTCTTTCACCGGACGGCAGAGAGCCATTACACCTGATCACAGACAACAGTAGCAGCTTATCAGCAACTCACTGCGCCAGCAAATGTTTCCGGATGACATAATCAGACAAGAGGGCTGGGAGATAAACCAATTTAATCAAATCTTTGGTTTTTGATTATTTAATTTTTGGGAAATGTGTTGTCTTTTTTTTGTTTTAGATACGTTCACCTCAAGTTTCCACAGATCAGAATAATGTAAGAACGCCCATGACGGCGGCCATCTTGTTTGATAAGCTTGTTTTCCAGCTTCTATTTATTTGAGCTTTGAACTCAGGTAAATAAAGGTACATATTCCACCAGACAATGGAATATCATTAAGTTGTAATAACACAAGATAAAAGTCGTACAACAACAAATTCAAAATAATAATAAAGGCATATTATTACAAGAATAAAGGTAATAATACGAGAATAAAGTTTAAATCATACAAGATCAGTTGTACCACAATAAAGTTATAAAAAATATGAGAATAAAGTCGTAATAATATAAAATCAAAGTCGTACAGAGTCGGACTAATATGAGAATAAAGTCATATTATACAAGAATAAAATCGTAATGATACTTAAAGTTGTATAACAATAAAGCCAAAATAATACTTGAAAAAGTCGCAAAATTGTCAGAATAGTCATAACACTAGGAGAATAAAGTCTTAATTTTATGACAACTCATAAACTTTACATTTAAGATTTTAAGCAAAAAAAATTAAATGTGAAGTTAAACTTTGGTATCTGTTTTATAAATAGGGAAATACTTCACATTTAAACACATCAACATCAAATAGACTGTCTATTTGGAAGAAAAACCACACAGACTGAGCTGGTTCTTGATAAATGGAATAAAAGCCACTTTTAGAAGACATTTTCTGTCATGTGTGATTTTGTTATTAGAAAAATCGAGGGGAAAAAAAAAGAAGATTGAAATCAAAAATTTGACTTTCTTGATTCCAAGAATTTTATTTTATCAACTGCTTGTAGATATGTGTTCATATTTACGCTTTAAGATATGTTGAACCATTAGTGTTTCAGGGTTTTTACGTCTATATTTGTGGAAATCCCAAGGAAACTAATCATCATGTACGGATTTAAAGATTTCCATAGCAACCAGCCAATCATAAGGCATAAATAAAACTCTGTCCTCTTTAATCAAATCAAAAATCAAATATATTTTTATTTGTATAGCACATTTCAGCAGCAAGGCATTTCAAAGTGCTTTTACATCATAACAAACATAAAAACACAAAGACATGTAACGTAGAATAAACAATCAAAACATTAATTTAGACGGCCGTCAAATTTATAACTTGTTATCCATTTATCTAAATGTTTTACTTTGTGCAGATCCTGATCTTTGACATACTTCCAGTCGTCAAAGACGTTGTGTTTACAGTATAAACACAACACAGCTTTGTAACTGAAGTTACAAAGCTGGACTCTATAATGCTGCATAGAAGCGTTTCAACAAGTCTGGACCTCTCCTATACAGCAGAGGCCCAGGAGTGATATAAGCACCAAAGATGGATTATGGATGGTGTCAGGACATGTCACTGTGGAATATAGTGCAGATATCTAACATACAGATAAAGGTGTTAGTTCTGTGTCTGTCATACAGCAACAGGCTTCAGTCAGAGGCTTCTTCAGATTTGTTGCAGGACTGACTGCTTCCTCAGCATTAACATCCACAATCACTCCGAGATTCAGATGGAATAAGTTATGACAACATTTAATTTCCCTTTGAGATAAATATTTTTGAATAAAATTTATAGATATCCAGCACAACTAATACCAACACTCAAGTGGTACAACAAAGCTGGCTCAACCCTACAGGGTTACGGACTGACTATGTGCAAAGTGGTGAAGGGGGTGGAGTTGAAAATGGAAGAACAATCATAATCAAAACAGCTGTTATATGAACACTTTAGAGTAGGAATTAAATTCTTAAAGCATGCATTTCTGAAGGTGCAGTCACACCAGCCCTGTTTAGTCCACTTCAATCAAACTCTAGTTTATTTGTCTAGAAAGCCCGGTTCATTTGGGGAGGAGCGAATGCACAAATGCTGATGCGGACCAAACTCTGGTCCACCTAAAAACTTGAATCTCAGTTTGGGTGAAGTGAACACTGGCGTGTTTCGAATGCAAAATGTGAACGCCAAGTGGACCAGAGCCCACTCCAAAAGCAGGAAGTGGACTATAACGTAAAGCATTCTGGGTAAATACAAACAAAACAATCGCACGGACTTGGTCTTTTTTGAAAGGCAAAAGTGAAATCCTACAACCGCCAACGTCTGGCCCCATTCCAGTTTTGTTTACATTTCGTATAGAAGGAAGTTGCACTCAGTGTCTTCTTCAAATGTTTTTGTGTTTTTCCTCCAGTGGTTCTTGGTGCAGCACCACCACAGGTGAGGAGGTGAACAGGTTTTTCAAAGGGTTTGCTTCATTTGACACAGTGTAGTGTGAAAAATGAAACTAAATATGTATCACATAAGCTGCATATTATTTTATGCTAGTAATAACAGAAGAACTACAGCATCTTACATTTGTGATGGTTGGACAGAATGGGCTCGTTTCTGGCATATCTCCCAACACAACCGGTTGGTCTCTAATGACATCTAACAGTTGCTGTGGAAACGGTGAACCCAAGAAGCCTCAGTTTGGACATTTCGCTTCCCTTCCCATCCTGTTCATTGTGTGTGGTGATAAGATAAACATGGCTGGCCTCTTGCCCAGTCTGGTGACCAGTAGGTAAAAGAGGGGGCCGCAGTTTCGCGTCATATTTATTCCCCAGGAAAACAAAGTTATGGATTACTAATTAAAGGTTCCTAGAAACTCAGATGAGCTGAAAGTAAAATAAATTGAATAATTCAGTTCTATTCATTCGTCAATAAGTAACTTAAATCAGGAGGTTTAGGATTATTACATAAATTACCTAATCTTGAACAGAAAACAATCTCCAACAACTAGCAAATTATAGCTAAAACTGTCACATATTTCAAAGCATGTTGGACATACAGTTAATTTAACACGTCTCTTAAAAGGTTTTGGATCTGTTGGAGGAAATATATTCTTGAATGGATTTTACTCAGTAATCCTTCTCCTAATGTCCGTAGGTGCAAATTTTAACAAAGATTTTCTCTCTAGTATGTTTTGTTCACACGCTCACTAGAGGAAGCTTTGTAGAAGAAGAACGAACACTTTCTATCCAGATTCAAGACGAGGCTGCAGAGATTTGCCGATTCATAATCAGTCCACTGAAACAACACTAATTACTTTAATTAGTTTGCTAAACGCCACAAAGACGATTATCAACTTATGAACTCCATGACATTTAAGATGACAGAAGCTTTAATTAAAAAATCAGTTTAGTTGGAGGTTATCTTCAGAGCCAGACTTTAAGCCGCAGGTCAAGTAAACAGGAGTTCTGTTAAAAGCCAAGCTATTCTCTTAATGGATAATGCACACTTCCTGCAATTCAGACCCAGAAACACCCCGCTCCTTTTATAGACAAGGTCAGACCACCCCCACTTCCAATGTGGCTCCACTGAATCACACCAAACTCAGCTTCTGTTTGCATAAACTATATGGCTCTTTAAAATGAAGCCTTATGAGCAGAATAATTGCCGGGTTGCAAAGCCTCCCAGACTGTTTAATTTCATATGGGGACAGTACAATGCAAAAGCAAACAAAAAGTCTCACACCGCAGTAGCCACAACTTTCTTGACGTCCTTCGACTTCCCTGAACCGCAGTGAATGGCTCAGAGTCAGGAAGTCAGCTGAATTCTTTTCTGTGGTCGGGTTTCTCAACACTTGACTGGCTTTAAGCTGAGTTACGCAGCAGCCAAACAATAAACCAATAGATTGCGCCAAGACCCAGCATTGCCAGTTATGATTACAAGAGGGCTTGTTTTCATAAATACGAGTGTAACCAAAGCTTTTTTTGTCCACGTGATGCTAGAAAAATAAGAGTGTTTTCATTAAACTTGTAATGAAAACACATGGCAAGCTTGATTGCCTGTGACAATCAAGCAGTTTTTCAGAGGGTAAAATGTTCTCTATGCAACAGTACAAATTGTAAATTATTTTTAATAAAATACCTGTTTCCAGTACTCATCCAGATGTAGTATTTTGTGCACCAATTTATTGCTGCATATTTCCTTAATTTTGGGGGATCAGCGATCGGACGATTTTTACATGTGAAGCCGCTCTTATCCACCGATGTCATCAACCTCGGCAAAAGTCTAAAAATCAACCACTGTGTTTTTCTTTTCTTCAGTGAGAGAAGTTTGACTCACAAACCGGCCGACCAGGTCATGTCTGTGCTTTTACAGTAAATAGTCACCCCATTCTTGCCAATTCAGCAACTTTCTTGATATATTGAGCAACATTTCAGACAAAAAAAATGGTATCGGCCAAAATCATTAACGGTAAGTTGGGCTTTTTAAAAGATGGGTAATTGGTAGCCGGCCAGAAAACTGCAATTGGTGCACCCCTAGTATTATGCATAGTTTTCTGTGTTTTCATTACATTGCAAAAATACAAAATCTCACCAAGTATTTTTGTCTAACGTCTAGTGCAAATATCTTAGACCATTTTAAGATAAAACTAGTTCAAAGTAACTTTTTAAAGCAAAATATTAGCTTATTTTAAGTAAGTAACCTTTAGTATTGATTTTAAAAAGTACTAGTTCCACAAACAGATTATTTCACTTGTAACAAGAAATACAAGTGAAACTAGAACTTTTTTTAAATCAATATTAAGGAATTATTGGTCTGAAACAAGCTCCTACATCTTGCTAAAAAGTTACTTGTAAGTTTGTTTAGTTTTATTTCAAGTGAAATAAGATATTGGCAGTAGAAACCAGACCAAAAATACATGGTAAGATTTTGAGTTTTTGCATTGTAAAACCTGGAATTTCAATGAGTCAATCTGGAGCTGTCTCTTAAATTTATCCATGAGTTTGTTAAGAGAGGAAACAATCTTTTACTGCCTATTTTTTTTACTTATAGCACCTGATGAGATCTATTGATGTTACTTCTTCTAAACCATAACTTATAAAACATTTTTTTCCACTTTAAAACACTTGCTTATATCTAAAGCACAGTTATATTCAAGTAAGCCTTACGTACCTGGCATAAAGCAACACAGAAACTAAGCACATTTTCCACAATTAATTTTGTTAATTTGTTAATTTTGAGACACTCGCTACAGCTTCAGTTTTCCTTTTCTTGCAGTGTCAAATTTATTGAATTTTTAATTTTTTTTTTACTTCTTGTTTCCATTATTTTGTTAGTTTTACTCATGATAACAGCCTTGGTTCAGATCAGTCATCTCTTTGTTGTACCGAATGTTGCAGCCTGAATTGACCTTAGTGACAAAGTATTGAAGTTCTGGCCTTCCTCCACTGGCATCCTGGTTGTTGCAGGACAGATTTTAAGATTGTTTGAGTTGTCTATGGTTTGACTCCTGTTTACTTAAAGGAACTCTTACACCACTATAGTCCAGCCAAAGTACTTAGTGCCATTACCAGGATGATCCTGGATGTCCTGCAAACCAAACACGAATACAGGCTTTCTTTCATAGTGAAGTTTGACACCTTGATGTGTTTTATTCTGTATTTTAAACTAGACTTTACATTAGATAATTTGTATATTTTTCTTCCCATTTTAGCAATGAATGTTTCATTGTTTGTGCCATTTTAATCTATGTTTCTAAAACCCAAAACAGTCAGCATCTTACCCCAGCACAATGAGCTCTCCATATCTGACTGGTCCTTTGGTGGAAGCCGTGGAGGGCGAGATGTTTTCCTGACCCAGTGAAAACATGTGTGCAGCCTTTTGAGAGATCATGTGTGAGGACTTTCCCACTTTGAGTTATCCCTTCGAAGAATGTCAGAGCACCTCCATCTGATGACGAAAATCAATCATTTAGTTTATGAAAGACAATAATAAAACAAGTTTCCTCAACCAACCAAAGAGGACATCATTCTACATTTTTTATTTAAAATTCAAAAAACCTTTTTACGCATTTATGCAAAACACACATAAAAAAAGGCTTCAACACAGCCCCACTCACGGTCTCAATACTCCTCGATACACCCACACTGTCTTTGTACTCGGGTCAACACTGGTAAACAATGTATGCATTCACCCCAGCACACTGAGTGGGGTTGTGAGGTGTAAAATGGAGGCGATTTACGTCTGCAGCAGGGTGACTCACTAAGCAGCACGTTGGTATTGATGTAAAAATGCTTTGTACCGAGAAAAAGACAGAAACAAGCTCAGCATTCATGCAAAAGCTTATTTATGATGTCATGACCCGCAGAGGGTAGAAACGCAACTTACGCTGGTGGCTTATATGACAAATTCTGCAGCAAATCTGTAACTCCGGATGATAAACCGGTGTTTATCATCTATTAACATTGTTATCTTCCCATTTTTGGACATAGAGAGTGAGAGAGATGCTTGGATTTTCAAGATATACTGTGAAAAATGTTCCCAAGTCAGGTTCCCTTGGTCTGGAGCCCACTATGGAAGAACCACTGCTGTGTGTGAAAATGTTTTGTTTGCCGTTTGTTTTTAAATATTAGTACAAGGCCAGTTGTGATGGTTGCCAATTATCATAAGCAGTCTGATAATTGGCAATATACAATGTTTAATTATGTTTGATATATTGATATTCTTTTTATAGCTTTATTTTTTGAAAGGCACCTTCAAATAATATTGGTATCAATATGTATTTTATTTTTCTGTGCAGGAATTCTGTCCCTCTCAGCAAAATTTTAAATTTTTTTTATTTTATTTTATTTAACCAGGTAAGTTGATTGATACCAAATTATCCTTTTCAACAACAAGCTGTTCAGAAATTTTTTTTAAAATCATGCAACATATTTATACACCAGCAAACAGAAAAATATCATAAAAACAGAGAAAAATAAATAAATAAAAAAGCAAACGTTAATTCAGATTTATTGAAGTTTTCCAGCATGATCAGCCCGTTTTTTTGTCACTCACTGACATTTCAGGCATACCGTACGGCTGCCTACATGTGCCAGGGTAGTTCTGATTTATATGATATTCTGATTGTGTGACTTTATTCAATCAAGACTGCATCCAGCATCAAAGTTCGCAGGTCGCATTGATGTGAAAGGCTACATTCACACAGCAGGCAAATACTGTACGACCAAAATCCAATTTTATTTCACCCAAGAAGAAAAAAAAAAATAATCTGATTTTTGCACTTCCCTAAGAGGTGGCCAATAGCTTTCAAAGAAACTCAGCCTGAACGACCATGTGGCATTTTAGCCATCTTTTACATCATTGATGTGAGAAAAGCGTCATAATTCTGCTTCAGAGGAAGCCAGGTGCGCTAAGACTAGACATAAAACAATGGTGGAAAAATTTACATTTCATTATAATCCCACCACTTACAGTTCTGTCTACGCATCCAAACAGATTTATCTACTGAAGCTGCAGTCAATGCTCCGCAAAAGACAATCGCTAGTCTTTTTTTTAGCATCTTTTATCTTGTTATCTAGTGACAATCTAGTCAACTTTAAAAATCAATCCATAAATTGGTTCTTCTATTATTACTTACGTGGGTGTAAAATTAATCACTGTCCTGCTGTATAACTCAAATGTTGGTCAGTCATTTTTCTACAGTTCCTGGATCCATTATTATGGCAACAAGTCATCCAAGTCTGAAGGAAGCAAACTATCAAACATTAAACATGGCAATGGCAAAGTGGATTAGAGCGATTGTGGTTAAAAGGGGTTTTTTTTTTCTGTAGGATTCTCTTTAATGAAAATGTATATGTTGAGCGATTGTACTGTTGGGAACTTGTTTTGCAATCATAATGTTGTAGATTAGATTCCAGCTTTCTTGCTGTCACATGTCGATGTGCAAGGCCAGGCACTTATCCAAGTTGATAACCAACATGTGTGAATTAGTGCATAAATGTGTGTGAATGTGGCTCCAGTATAAAGCGAGTTGAGTGGTCATTATGTCTGGAAAAGATCCATCTCACCTTTCGTATTTAGTGAAAGTATGAGTAGGAAACTCATACTTTCAAAGTATGAGTAGGAAACTCATACTTTCACTAAATACGAGTTTAGCAAACTCGTATTTAGTGAGAGTAGAAAACTGGTAATTTTATCTAAAAACCACAGCAAAGACTCCGAAGGCGTTTTGCTGCAAATTACCTCAGAATACCACCTGTAAAAAAAAAACTAGAGCAAAGTGACAGGAAACACAAGATTACAACTGAAGATACTGAACGCAAAGCAAGTGAGAGAGAAAGATAACTGTGAAAAAGTAGCATGAGGGGGCTGAAAGATTAAAAAAATCTTTTGAAGACGTCAGATGATTATTTAAAAAAACAGTACTACTATAAATAAGTTTTAAAAGAGCTTCCTGTCAATTCTTCCTCTTCAGAAAGTTATTTTACAATATAGAGCAAGTAACTGAAACCTATTTAATTCAAATCAAGAAGTAAAAATTTGTGTATATATTCATTTAATTGTTGACTGCAGCTTAAAATAAATTAACAATTTTGAAAAACTTCTGTTTCTGACATATGACCAATAAAAAAGGATTTTTAACAATAATTTGGGCCCTGGTAAAAACCATTGTTTGTCCAAAAGATACAGTTAGTCGTGGCTCCTTTGTTATGAAATACAGAATCAATGTCTGTCCTGTGACTTATAGTAGGATGAACTTTTATAAAAGTTTAGTTTTCCCCCTCTTCATGACGCAATTTTTACTGATCCATTAAATGCAGGGTGCACCAATTCATCTGAGCCAAATTTCTTAATTTTGGGAGATCGGTGATCGGCCGGTAATTGAATGTGAGGCCGATTTGTCGACCTCAGCAAAGGTGTAAAAATCAATGACTGTCCTCTTCTGTTCTCCCATGAGAAAGGTTTGACTGACAGACCGGCTCACCAGGTCATATTTGCAGTTAATAGTCACACCAGTATTACCAACTCAGCAACCGTATTACTACATTTAGTGACATTTCAGACAAATAAAATTGGTATCGGTCAAAATCGGAATCGGCATGTCAGACTTTATAAAGATTGGTAATCATCAATTGGCCAGAAAACTGCAGTCGGTGCGCCTCTAGATAAATGCAAATCGTGGGCTGAGAGCAAGATGACCATCTGGAGGAACGAGTCAAAAGATGGTCACTTGAAGAATGCACAGTACAGTTACGCTTCTACACTACAGTAGAGGTCAAATAGGTAATTTTTTAAAAAAGCAACCACTTCTTTATCACTCCGGACTTACACTGCATGCGTCTCGTCTCTGTTGCGCACTTTGCAAGAATTAAAAAACAAAAGAAGACCAATGGAAATATGCAAAACATATTCACCAATTACAAGGGTTTGGTTGATGCAATGTTAGTACAGATCTTTTGGAAAGTTACAATACGACTGGCTGACATTCTTGTTTTGTGTAAATAAAACAGCTAAGAGTGACGTATTAGCATAAGCATGATTGGGGCTTGTGATAATTTTTTAATGTTTTTATGAGGGAATTCTGCGTGTCATCTGCTTTTGTGCAGAACTATTTAAAACAAGATGAGTTTCTTCCTTATAACAACACCTCTATCAGAGAAGACTTACACTTCTGACAAAAAACATCACAAGGAATCAGGGAACAGGTGAGTCGTGCAGGAAAACACATTTAGTCACAGGCAGAATTGGCTCATCTAGTTTGCATTTACTGTTCTCTCTAAACCAACATGAACAGGGAAAACTAGTTTACCAACACAGCCTCAGACAAAATTATACATCACACACGACAACGCTGAACACAAAGTATGCAGGCAAAGAAGCAAGGAATTTGTTTAGAGACCCTGTTACAACAAGCACTGAGCAGGCCGATGTCTACCAATTATGCTGCCAAGTACACTAAAAAGACAGAAATAAACACAGCAAAGGATACTGTTAAAGACTAAATTATAAAGTATTTAGTTTATATAAAGTCAATCTGTACTGAAACTTAAAGCGAGTTTTAACCTATAAAGTTAAACACACACAAAAACTCAATGCAATAAACATACTATTTAGTTAAATTGTCAATTTTAAAGCAAAATTGTATTTGCAATAAGGAACTAAATAAAGAAAACTACATCCATCTGTAAAATACAATATGTACAGTACAATGTGCGTGATGTTTAAACCTGCACGTTTTATTTTGTTAAGCGTAAAGTTTTGATATCTGCAAAATAAAAATAAATAAAAAGCTTATTTTAGGACTGCGTAACAGCTAACTCGACAGTTGCAAAGCGGTGGAAGGTTTCATCCTCTAAATTATTTATCTACAGAGGCAACAAACGACTCAGCAGGACTGAGTTTAGCCAAAGCGAGGCCGCCGGACGGCATTAGGTGTCATTCAGACCTGGATCCTTCTTCTGCATGACTACGTTGCAAAAAAGCTGAGTCATCCAAAATCCTGACGGTGGTGATGCTGAAAGTCATCGAAAATAGCATTAAGGTCTATATTTGTCTTTTTGAATAACTTCTTGCACTAAAAACAATTTTATGACCAAAAAATGCCATTCCTCAGCTGCAATCGATTACATTAAACAAGTATTAGTGAAAATTTTTTAAATTATTAAAATCAGCAAAGCAGCGGCTACAAAGCCCAGAAAACAAAGTGAGAACAGCTCCAATTCAATGCAGTTTCAAAACAACAGGATTTACCGTGACAACTATCTGTTGATACAAGGCAGAGCAGGCGGACGTTGGTGCATGACTATGTGGGGACACAAATAGCCTCTCTTTTCATGAAGTCTGCTATGAGAACAAGTTGTGTGATCTGTTCTTTGGCTAAAAATTGGTTTTGGGAACAGAAAAATAGAGCACCACAGGCCATTGCACACAAACACTTTCATATCAGCACATTTATGAGTGTCGTTAACCTGCTTCTGAGTGCCATTCTTCCCAGTATCACAAACATTATGATCAAGAGCAAAGGCTCTAAAAACTTGTAGGAAAAGCTCTGACTTCTTTATGAAGAAAGGTCGCTACACACACATTTCCGCTTTTCTGACATGTAGCCTCTAATCTTGAGTGTTATACAAGTCAAATTAAGCAGTTTCTGCACCCTGGTTCAGTTATTAGTTAGTGCGAGCCTACTGCAGGCAGGGAGAGAGTCCAGCTGTGGGTTTGTGGGTTCAGCAGCGACAGGCAGAAGAATGAAGCTGCAGCTGTCACGTCCAGACATTCTGTTCGACAACTGAAAAAGTAACAGCAACTCTGCTTGATTCTCATTGACCGTCAGCGCATTGTCTGGACTTTCTCCCGTTGACCTGGATTTCTCCCGGTACATTTTCTACTGGGCCAATCAGCGCACAGAAGAAAAAATTGTGAACAATGATATTGATTTTCTGGGTTGTTTTAGATTTGTAATCTGGCTGTAGTTTTAGCAATGGCAGCGGAGGAAGTGAACACTTCCAACACTGAATTACGGCCCTCTTGTTCGGCTTGGCACTTCTCTCTCTGCAGTACGACATGGTTGTTTACGCCGCACGCAGTTTCCGGTAAACTTCGTAGCATTGAACTGGCAAATTACACACGTAATGGCCAAACGTTAGCAATTGGGTAAAATATAAAACTTCAAGAGTCCACACCTCCAGCAAGCAATTGTTTCTCAATGGCTGAGGGATAAGATCCTCTGGACGAAGAGAAGTGTAGTACAAGGAGATGATTATTGTCAGACTAGTTTTGATCAACTTTAGCTTTAATCAGAATCTGGATTTTAGCATACAAATCTCATTTTTAATTCAGGCATTTATCTGTTGCAGTTTACAAGCGTAGTCTCAACCTAACGTCTGACAAATAAAGCAGAAAGATATCCAAATGCGAACATTATCGTGATCAAAATAAAGCTTGTATGATCAAATAGAATAGAACTTGAAGTGCAAATGGCACATGACATAATGGTCTAATTATCCCTTAATTTCATTTACAAGAAGAACGATTACTGAGGGTATTTTTGAATTGAACTGAATTCAAAAGGAAAATATTTAGCTAGTAATTAAGCATTCAAAGTATATGAGTTAGAGCCCCTGATTTATCTTTTTTTTTTTTTTTACAAGCAGTAACAACTACTTCGTTAGAACACAATGTCAAATATCAGCAAGAGCACGACCGGTCTGTT